>JAGDQP010012248.1:0-22955 GCA_022664845.1 Lepisma saccharinum
TTTTCTTCGAAATCTACCTAGAAAAACACACAAACAATGGTAGTGATAAATTGCGCAATATTAGACTACATTGTGATAGAATCAAATAGTTGTAAACTCAAAATTTAACCTGCAAACATAAATATAATATCAGAATTATTGTCAATAAATAAAGAATAAGGGTTTTCAGTTTATTTAAAGGATTTATTCTTGCCTTTTTGTCATCAAAAACATCAATTATTAAAAAAAAATGTTTTGCCATCTCATTTTCGATTGAATGCAGTGCCAAGCCAGAGAAATCGTTCTTGAATCATTGAAGTACGTAAACAGTTTTTTTTAATGAGTTTTAGCTTGGAAAACGATCTCTCTCATTTGCAACTGTTAGCAGCACACATCAGGGTAACTAGACGCTAAAGTACTGTGTTTTATCAGTAACAGATCAGCAAACTGTTTTACGTCTGTGATTTTCCTAAGCTGGTCTTTGAAAGAAGTTCTTAATGATAAATTTTGTACCAGAAACTGTGGTGAAACATCGTTGGAAAACCCCCATTCAGTCGCCCCCTCCAAGAAGAGTTACAATAAGTAAATATCAGATTGGCGACAAGCACGATCAATCCCGCCGACAGCGGTTTAGCGTTAATTATTTACAATAATAGTGTTCCAACGCCGCGCTTTGATATACAAGGAAACGTTTTGCAGTCAATTATCGGGCAAAACAATTATTCCATTGTATCTCGGGACAGTCTTGATCGAAAAACACCGAAGTCACGTGTCGAGCAGAGAGGTGGGGGAAGGTAACATATCTCCATTCTTACACTAATACACCACCAGTACCGTATCACTACCACGGTTTATTTTATTTTTCATTTTATCAAAAATACTTTTTCTGACGGACTCAATTTCGCTTTTACGTTTTCCGTATATTCACGACAATGCCGACGGGGCCCCCTGAGCCCTGCCCCGGTTGCCCCAGCCTAGCTGCGCCCTTGCTATGTAGGTTTGTGTGTAGTAATATAGTCTTTACGTCAACAATTATGCCTCCAACTTCTGGGGTCGCAGAATTGTATGATTTTTCAATGATGGTATATTGTTGGCCAACACGTAGGTGGAATGTACCCAGATGAAGTTTCCTTAATACTGAAAATTTGTAATGTCTATGTAATATTAGTTGGCCTTTGGTAAAACTAATATTAAAAACTAGAATGTTAATTCATACAGAACATTTAGTTTGATGGACAATTGGCAAAACCATACATAAATATTCTTTGGGGAATGTATACATATTACCAGACCCATATATTTTTTCCATCATAGCGATGTCTATACATAGAGATTAATAAAAAAAAATCCTTTTTAGAAAATATAAACATAACTAGTTGAAATGAGTACTGGGTATTCCTGTACATAAATTTTTCACCTGGAAAAGAAGTGTTTCTTACCTTTATTTGTTTCTTCTGATATCTTAGCAAAATTGGTTCTCAACCGGAAGTCCCCCGCACCTCTGCGAGTCTCAACACTTTTGATTAAGGTACCAAAGATTTTCATAAAACTTTAGATAGAAACTCTAATCCTAATTTCTACTTTATTGAACTCAATAATGGAAAAGATTATTTAAGTTTGAAGTAAAATAGTATTTATTGTTTTTTTTTAAATTATGATACAATAGAAGAAAATATACACAATTTTTCATCGAAATAATTTCTTGTAAATACGTAGGGAAATAATTAGTTTCTGTTACCTTTCCTCACATCCAAACGGAATTATACTTGTAAGAAAGTATAAAGGCAGGAAGGATCCTTTTCCTTCTGAATATTTCAGTTCTAATGGAAAATACACTCCATATTATTTAGACACATTCCGCTATCATTTTTTTATGCTTTCAGGTTCCTTTAGACAACCAATTTCAAGCTGCACTACAGGATTTGCAATGATGATATACAACATGCTTTCTTTCTTCTTTGCTTAATGTTTAAACCAGTAGAACCCATTTAGTACAACACTCGACACTTTTCTTTGTACTAGGAAATATAATCACATTTAAACATTGACACTTTCGGTAGTTTCTTTCACACTTCATATATTTTCATAAAACGAATCTTTTGGCGTGTTTTATACAATACGTCACTTAATATAGAACACTTCCATACTAATTGCACCTTCATACGTTACATTTGGTCTTACGTAACGTAACTTTTACAGAGGAATTTCAACAGCCTAATTTCAGAACAATATTTTTAACCCATCTGAGGTTCGCTCATAGCCGTCGACGTACCCACGCCAACTTCCTAGCCTCGTTTTGGAGCACCAATCAGGAGAGGGTATAACATCCAATCAGACTTACGTATTTGAAATACATTCAATTTTATAACGAGCTCTTATATACAGATTAAAACACAAGAACTCGCCTTTTTTAGTCTATAAATTTTTTTTTGATGCTTACACACTACAGATCGATGGTACAATTTCAAAAGAAAACTGAGAAGCCACGTTCAGCTGAGGATTTCTAGAAAATCGTATCGCAGGGAGTTCATTTTGTAAGGCTGCACGTGACAGAGCACGTTGAGGTGAGTCTTAACAGAACTGCACGGTATCTTCACCGGCATGGTATACCATGAGAGAGCTGCCAGGCTGAAAACCACTGTTAATCGCAGCAAATATTGCCAAACAGGAACAACGGACAACGAAGATTGTGTGACACTCCTTGAGCTTTTGGGATAGGGTCATCGTCTCATATGAGTTGTCCTTTGCTCAGTTTTCATGTAGCGGTCGAAATAGGACTGGAGAAAGTCTTGAAAAGAATTCCGCATTAGCCGTATATAATTTGCCGTTTCAGCATTGCGAATTTGCTATTATGGTGTACGATGATACACAGCTCGATCCGGTTCATAGAATATGCGGACGATAGAAAGTTCCTATAAAGCATCAAAATGTTTTCTTGTTGTTCAATCATCTTAGGTGTTATAATGACAGAAAAAATCCACTCTGTTCGTGCAAGATACTACTCCGTACGACAATGCGACATTGACTTGACTGACCCAACAAGACATCCAATCTCTTCCAATGATCAGACAATCAGTCACCAGTTACCTTTATCTATCACGTAGGGATTCACTTGAACGTGAAGTACGACAAGATTCGTGAACACCTACCGAATTGTTCGACCTTTTGTTTTACAACCTTTTTCAGAGAAAATTAACTTTCCTGAATATAATAAGTAGAGATGTTGTTACTACTTTTAGAAATAAATTTTATTCAAGAAAATACAGAATCTTTGCAGATTTTTGTTAAACCTTGCCCTACTGTACTGAATGAATGGGACTTTGCAGTTATCTTATAAGTTATAACCCTAACTTTACGGTGTACTTGTATTTACCGGTGTACGGCAATAGGTTGTGACGATTTATCGATGCTACTTAACAGCACAAAAAGAAAGTTTATTTTCCATTTTCCACCAAATTAATTTCCTATTTATACAATTTTTATAATGAAAAAGCCAAGAAATACTTATTGAAAGCGTAGGTATCACATATAAGGTCTAATGTGGATTTATGGGGGTGGGCATGGGTGCATTTCACTTCAAAATGACTTAAATATTTCATTCTAAATGATAGCTTTTGAAGTAATTGTCCCCTCTGTCCTAAATCCGCCCATGTTTCTAGAGTGGTTCACAATACAGCATTGACACTAGCCAAGTTTGTTATCAACAGTTCTGTTACTGTGAAGTGTAAATTTAACGTGTTTAGTTAAAAATGACAACATAAGACCTGATAACTTTTCCAATAACAACAATATATCAGGATATGTCAGGAGGACGAAATATACAATATACTTCTTTCCACGTTGTTCTCAAGTACCTGACGGAACCATAAAGACGCTTTCGAAGGCGTTATCACTCAGTTACCTGGCTAGTGTAGGCGTTAGAGCGTTGGCCAGGGTTTAATTAACGCCGAGTTCATTTTTTTCTCTCTATATTAAGAAGAACAATAACATTGCCTCCCCCATTTGTGAATAAACGTTCTATTGTGCTTCTGTTTTGTATTTTTAACATTTTATTGTGTAGTTTTTATTTTCAAAGGATGAACATTTAAAATCAAAACAATAAAAAAATTTCAGATGGACTATGACTGGAAATTCATGCAGAGAGATTACATTACCATCAAAAGGAACTGCCATAGAATCACATATTTGTTCGAGCAGAAATTTCTAATCCTTTGAAAATTTGCTATAAAGACTGGTCTCTCTTTACCCTTTCGAAAGATTAAATATTACGTTCAATTCGAGCAGAATATCCACTCTTCCAAATTTGGTGTATAGGTTGAAATATACATCAAGAATAAATGCACTGTGGAACGTTTTCCGAAATATTTCTAGAAAAAAACAAAAAACTAGTCAACCTGACTGCCTAGAAATTTCCAGTAACTTGATTAATAAACAACAAATATCGTTCAGTTTTTCAACGATGCTGAGAGAAAAAAAAGCGAAGCGAGATTTGAAGTCGTATTAAAAGTCAGGCGTCTTACAGACTGAATCACACTGCCAATCACAAGAAAACAGTAGAGTGTGTCAGAAATGCGTTGCCCGGACACCAAAATCATAAACGACTACTTCCACGACTTACACCACGTTCTTTTTCCATATGTGCAAAAATAAGCGATCAAAACGGAGGCAGGAAACACTTGAATAGCATTGTTTGTATGGTTAAGATAAGAAAATGCATTCTCGTTTTGCGCATGTACGCAAATCATACTGGGAATGAACACTGAGATATTCCAATAACGTAATTATTCGGTGCTTGTTCAGGATTTTTGGCGATAACCGTAAATACTGACCTCTATCAGAAAATCTATAGTGGATATAGAAAGAAACTTTTCCAAAATATTTAACAGTGTGTGTGTGTGTGACTGTTTTCATTCCTGGAAATTATTATAATATCATTGTTAGGAATGTTCACATAGCACAGAAAGCCCTCTTCAGTCACTTTCAATCTAGTTGCGAAGTATCAATCTAGAACAGTAGTATATTATTTCATTATGTCTGGAACGTCTACATCATTTTCGTCTCTTGTTTTCTATTCGTAGTTCTTCATCATGATTCTCTTTAGATTATATATATAATTTCTGGGTATCGTCCCATAAAGTCATTCAACCGCCAGTATTTTTTTTCAAGCTTAAGAACTGTTCTCTGGTTTTCTTTGAGCTCTGTTTTCAGCGATTTCTTTGCTAACAATATTTGTGTTGTATTTTCTTACATTCTTCCTTAAGGTTTCATTTATTTATATGTATTCAATTCTTGTTATGGTATTTTCCCCCTTTTTATTTCCCTTTTTTCTTCTTCATCAAAAGTTTTGTTTCTTCCTAGATGTTACTCTTCTCCTATTCCTTTCTCTGTCTCTCATTATCTCAGTTAGTACATTATTTCTGCGGTTGGTGATTATGTCTTCTTAATCTTCTATTTTTTCCCAGGACTCTGACTGTCTTCATTAGTTTTATATCAGATTTCTGTCTGCTTTTCTCTAGTTTCTTTCAAATATAAAATGGCAGCTTTTCTCTGATAACCTTCTTCTCTCTAATCTAGTGTTTATTTCACTCTCATCTTACGTATCCTAGGATCACTCGAGAATTCGAAACTGTTCAGAACATACACGTCTTGAGCAATTCCCATGTTATTTGATAGAATATAATCTATTTTGTTTTAAGCTCCATTTAAGCCCTCCCATGTACACTTCATCTGATTGTGAGTTTTCTTCATATACTCGAAACGAATTGTTTATTGGATTCTAAAAACTCCATTACTCTCTCTTCACTCTCCTCGTTCTTCTCTTTTGTTTCTTTTGCCAAACCCAAACTTTTCCACTTTCGTGTCACTACTCCGCTTAGTCCCTGCGTTTGCATTGATATCTTATAATGAGCTTTACTACCTAGGTATTATCCCAAATCTTCTGTATATCCTCATATATATTTCCGACATCTATTGCGAAGATTCCCATTCTCCAACCACTTCAAATACCCAAACCCCTCAGCACTTCTTGTGTACGTAATTCCCTTAGGAGGATTAAAATGTATGTGTAATTGTTCGTTACAGGCTTCAATATCGTTCAACGTATCCGTCCTAACCTTCTTTAGAGCATTCCGAGCACTGCATTAGCATAATTGATGGTATAAATATCAAATACATTGTGGGATTTTATATGCACACCGACGGATTGATCTGCACAATTTTTTTCACGGCTGCTTATTATACTATGACTGGTTCTAACGTACTAGGGTAGTCAGTAAGTAAGGTACCCTAATTAATATATAATTTTATCCGAGAATTAAGCTGCTTCTTGGGTGGTGGAACAGAAGTTAATGCTTTAATTTTAAGGAATGAGACCTTGATATACAGTAAATCACATACCAGTGCCAAGAAATATGAGTTGTCGGCGGAGATTTTTACAATATTTTCTGGTTAGAATTTATTACAAAGTTTAAGGGGTGTGTCAAGGAACCAATTAATTTGTAAATAATTTTAGCATATCTTAATGTACGGAATTATAACAACATTCAGAATATTCCAGATGAAGCTTTTAATCTACTGTGTGCTACGTTTATAATATACGGAGGACGTAACTATGTACAAAGATCGTACACAATGAGAAATGTTGGCGTATTCTATTGCTACAATTTTTTACCCCCCCCCCCCCCAGAAAAAGTTGAAATGATAGACACAAATAAACTGATTTCAGATTTGATCTCTGTGACCTTGATAAATGTGACCCTTTTCTTAATCTGGTAACTATAAAACTGGCAGGACCTTTTCCATTTGGTTAGATAATACAAGTATGTGATGAGTACAGGCGTAGCTGCCTTGTAGCCCGTAAAGTTAAAAATGAGTCTGGTATTACGTAACTGTACATATTAACACCTGTGTTGATTTAAAAATGTTTAATTGGTTGAAGGGATGAAAACGCGTAAATGAAACCCACTGATCTTTTATAGAGATCTTAATATAGTCACCTTAATTGTAATTCATACAAGAAATTAAAATATGTTACCTTTTATGAGCTTTACCCAAGCAAGTTGTTCCACTTAATGCTTGCTTGGGAATAAAATTCTAGATCCCAATAACTCTGAGAACCCTCCTTGCGTTTACCATTCACCTTCTTCCCGAACCGACACATTTATAAACCGCAGCAAGCTTCCAACAATTACTCTTCTTGGATGTTACGAGACGCGTAGAGAAATTCAATGGCTGACGCCACTTGAGATAACAAAGGAGAAGCGAGGAGCGAGAGACGCCTTAAGCAATTACTTGGACCGTTGCGTTATTGAGTGAAACACCGACAGAGTGAGGAAACAGGAACAAAAGACACAGACAGTAAAGGACAGAGGCAGAGACAGAGAGAATGGAAGTTGAAGCGAGAAACATAAAGTAGAATCCACAATTGAAACATTTTAATGAGAAACTGAAATAGGAAGAGTGATTAAAAATATGGTTGAAAGCGACAGAACAGGTGAGGAATAAATATAATGATTTCTATAGTTAAAAGTACATTAGTGTTAGAAATTGATAAATGTGCACAGAATAAAACTAAAATGTTTATCGAAAGGAGGGAGTCCATTTACAAAAAATGCCAGTTAGAACTTTCCTTCTCATCGAACAATTAAGATTACATGTGAAAACTAAGAAGTTTTAGTGAATACCTGTGGTACGAGGGATCCTAGCAAGTGAAGATGATGTGAAATCAAGGGAAGACAATTCACAGCAGCCACAACTCAGAATGTATTTCTTATCTGGAAAGAATTCGAAGGAATGTAAATGTGTTAAAGAATTAAGAAACAAAGAAATCATAATGCAATAAACACCTAGCAGAACGAGAATCGAGCTTATGCTAAGCTGCCTGGAAACTACAGTATCTTCCAAGTGACGTCACACGTCAATACGGCCAATGAGAATTAAATACATATTATTTATGTTTCTGAATTGAAAGGAAAGGCTGACATGGAGAAATAAAATAAAGTTTACTTCAGTATCAAAGCACGTTCATGTTTAACACTGTAACGGTAAAAAGGTTTACTTGCTGAAAGAGATATTTGCGATTCTTAGCGGAAATTTACTCACTTCCGCTAAATATGGTGGCTACGAGTACAAGTTTAGAGTGCTATACTGATTAAGGATTTCTTCGATATCCTTCGCTACGTCACCAAGTCCTTGTTTTTCAATGGATAGACCTTATGAATTATAAGCTGGTATTCTTAAGATGCCTCAAACTCCATCAATATACACAGTGGCGGTGGTATGCCATATATCCGTAATACCGTGACGTTGTGGAATGAAGTCGATGAACATCTGATAGCATTTGAAATTTTAGTGACTGATGGTCACCTTTCTTATGATTTCCATGCTTTGATGTTTTTGCAAAGATACAGTAGATGGCAGAAGTGAGGCGATGTATGGGTAAAGACGTACAGAAATAATAATATGTTTGTTTGCAAAGAATCTATCATAGAACTTTCAAGTGAACAAGGTTACTGTAAATAAATAAAAAGTGATGTATACAGTGTACGTGCGTATTAGGAAAATTCTAGTAACTTATTAATCCCATTACCATATTTCAAACAAAATAAAGCTCTAATACAACTTGGGAACTTATTTTAGAAATAATATATCAGATATCATCTCTTTTCTACCAATGTCGTGTTTTATGTATAGTTTCTAATATAGATGCATGTTTACACGTGATATAAAAATACAAAAAGAAGTTGGTAGTTTTCATCAAACACGTAAAAAACGTTTATCCTTCATCGTTCATGGTGGAAATACCACAAACGCAGTAAGAACTTATGTAACTATGTTTATATACTAATTAATTTTACATTCTAATACCTAGACTCAACACTAGAGCGACAATCGTACAAAATGGAAAATAATTTAAGGACCCAACAATAAAATATGATCAAAGCTCGTCTTAGGGTTGACGTCACTCTCCCGGTATAGTTAAGGGGGAGGTGGAGGCCAGGGTCTGCATCCAAGTATCATATCTGCAACCGTGTGATGAAATTGGGGGTAAATCCTGGGACTATCATTATGGGCGGCGGCAGGACTATCAGTAAAGTGGTGTACCGCTGATCGAATGATATCAGCTGATATATTTTTTTTCTACTCTGATTTGCGGACGGTCGAGAGTTCCCGTAGTGTTGTTACTTTTTTCTATCATAGAAAGTAGAAGAGATTCTAGCACATCCTAGGGGCGAACTCGTAAAGATTGCTACCTTCCGAGCTGCTACGACCAAAGCTTGTACTCTCTCAGGTGCGGAGAGGATTGACCTCTGGAAAGGTTTTACATTATGACCAAGGTTTTCTCCAAATTATTGATATAACAATTAGTGGGATGTCAGATAAACTCATTTGCTTTTGCCTTCAATACATTTTGAATTATCAGGAAACATATTTTGACGTAGTTTTATATATTTTCTTTACGTCATTGTGAAACACCAAAAAACATGGTTAAGTCCCATCAAGCAAGCAACACCTCGAGTCAACACAGAGCCGTATTCTTGCAAGACAATGATCTACATTTAGTGGGATGATTGAAATGGTGTAATCTACTACGAGATGCTTGAAAACAACAATGTTAAGGCAGAGCTTCACGTTCAGCAAATGTGCCGTCTCAACGCAATTAATCTGAAACAAACCGACCAGCACGACTACTTTTAAAACAACGTTTGTCTTTCACTTTGCTAATTGCACCAAAACTACTGTTCAAGAACTCGGTTGCAAAGTTCTACGGAATTTACTCTATTCTCTTGATATAGTACCGTAAGATTGTCACATTTTGCGGTCACAATAGGTACAACTGTCTGTGTGGTGTTTCCGTCAACAACGACGTGGAGCTGAGAACGTGGCTTGATGAATTCTTTGAGTCATAACCTGGTTACTTCTACGTCGAGACATTAGCAAGCTAGCGGAATGTTGGCAAGAATTATTCGTGAACGATAAATGGGACTATTTCGTTAACATTTCTGATGGAATGTACAGATTAAACTAAGTGGATAACTGAACGAACTCATCTGACCACCCAATAAATGTCAAGACTCCTGATCTCGGTGAGTTCCCTCATTGTCACCTCCTATCCAACCGTTGTCTTCTCTATTGTCAACAAGAGCTTAATGCTACCAGTCTATTGATAAGTCAATGGAATTATCTGTCTGGTATGCATATGATTTATTATGTTTGCCTATATTGATGCATATCGAATTTATCAACAGTAAAGCTGATGTCAGAGGGATACAAAAGAATTGAAGACCTGAATTGCAAGACATCCTAAGTCCACCGGAGTATTATTTTCAGGAGGAACAAAAACAGTCCAAGGACTTGGGATGTTCTTCTATTCAGCTGAGATTATTCTGTATTAAGAACGATTTTGAGCTGGAGCTATGATATAATATGCAAGTATAGCCCTTGGAACATAGATGCCGACGAACAGAAAAATGAAAATATGAAAAAAAGTAGACTTGGGATGTTTTGCAGTTCAGGTCTTCATTTCAACTAGAAACTTAGAATTAATAGACGTAATCTTTATAGTAAGTTTTATCGCATAAGTTAATGGTATAGTCCTTAAAAAAACGAATGTTTAATATAAAGAGAAGTAACGTGTAAATTGCTATCAAGTGGAGATGTTCTCCTATCACTTTAAGTATCATAATCTTGTAGTCTGGATGTGACAAGCGTTGTAAATGTATTATTTGTCAATTTCTTGAAAATCTATGAACAAACACCTCGTTAATTTAGCTACTGCACATTATAACAAAAATAAATAACTGACAATTGGCGGGTATTAGCTAAACCCACATCATGTTTGATTCAGGTATATTATATAAAAATTTCTCGATAGTACGACGAACGAAGCGTATTATTTTCTATAGAAATTTGAAACATCTGAATTATAAGGAATTATATCTCATTAAGAGATTTCTTGCATTGAATAATATAAGACGCGGGGTCATCTGTTGGTCACTATTTCTTCTTAAGAAAAAAAACAAAACAGGATCTAAGGGGGGACACGGAATAAGAAAGCTTGAGAACCATTGGTCTCTAGTGATTCTAATAAGTCAGTTTGTCCAATAGGACGGTACATTTAGTGGGCCTCTATACTAAACAAGCTTTCTACGACAAAGTAGTCTACGAAAATTCGAAGAATGAAAAGAGAAAATCTCGCAAATAGTATGACACGTGTTAGTGTGCTGTACTAGCCTGCTACTTTTAAATTATTCAGATGGTGTTAAAAGAACATTTTTTTTAAATAATTAAAATATTTGCTTCGATGCACTTTTCCCATTAAATAAAATAATGAAAATACTATATTCTTGAAATGAAACCCAGATATGCTATCTTCAATCACGTTACTAGAAAGTCTCTCAGCGTTGAAAATACAATTTGTGTATTCTTCATAATGTTGCCATAGGATCATTCCACCTACTCTTAATTTCTCTAAAACTGTACATCAGTGCATCAACACACCCATATTTGATTTTGAATGGAAACGTGCGTATAATTAGTGCAAATGAATTTGAATTTGAATTATGGCCGTTAGGCATCTATGACTCAGGCCGGCATAGGGTTGGGGAATGGATGGTAGTCGGCCGGGACCTAATTTCATGTTAATTATATCAACATGTGCCAGGTACGACTTAAGAACGAACCTAAAAGAAACCGACAGTATTGTCGGCCGCTTGTATCGAACCCAAAACTTGCCGAATGCATATCCAATAGGGGCTGCTAGTTGGTAGAGCACTCATCTCTGGTGCTAGGGGTCGTCGGATCGGTCCCTGCTCATGCCTTTGTGGTGGAGAAACACCGTTTGCGTGAGATTTTTCGGGGTGCTCCCGTTTCCTCACACTTTGTTCATTCCACCAGTTCTCCCATCATCATCCAATGGGCTTGAAGCTCAAAATTACGTAAAGGTCTCAAATAAAATTCAATCTTAAAAATGTTTTTGTTATGCATTATTGATGGTAAACATGTTCAAAACACTGCATAGTTTTACAAATTTTTAATATCAGGTTACATATAAATACATGCACTTATCAGTTCTCCTTATTTAATTTTGTACACATGAGAAATAAAGAATGCATCCTAATATAAAATAATCTTTCCAATATCACCTTAGCCAAACTACAAAATACACTGTAGCGTAATACATTTTTATCTAATGATGCGGAGTTTGAAAGATTCTCTAAATTTCTTGAAAAAATTGAGATGTAAACTTTTTGATCATTTTTGTCTCAATTTTAATTCTAATTAGTTTTCTGCTTCACTCAATAAACAATTAGAGAGACATCTATATTTTATTAAGTCAACTGTGATTATCGTTAATAAACCATTTCATTTTAATTAGTAGATACTCTTTTCAGAGCTCTGTTTATCTTACTACATCAGTGATTTGGATCACGTTTCCTTTTGTAATGACTGTAAATGAGTTGCTTGTACTCTTCCAAATGACAGGTTAATTCAATTAGGAGACATTAAACAAGCTGAAAGCAAAACATAGCTAATAAACAAACCTTTTGTTTTTAGACCAATTCGTTTTTGACTTGTAGCTGTACGATATGTCTAGCTTTTAATTAGTCACTGTCTGAATGATTAATAGCTTCGCAAAGAAATGTAAACGAATGATTAAAATATATTTGATCATGTATTTGGTGATAAACGGGGTAAAAAACATAAACAACAGACAGAATAACTAATTAATTTGACCTGATAAGTAGTAGGAAACATACAGTGAAGAAACATAGATGGCGCGTTATTCAGTTAGCATTCAGAATGGACAATATCTGGAATGGGTTTGAAAGAACTCGTGGTAGGGTTTGGGCTCTTGGGTATTTTATATCAGGAGAAGAAAATTTAGGAAAGTAATAAAGCTGTTTATACACTAAAAGAATAGGAAATAAAAATATATAATATGTCATTACAATTCACTGGCAAACGTTTTCCTTATTTTTGAAAGAGCAGTAAATCTTCGTATTTTGTAGAATGCAAATAAAAAATTGTTTCTTTATTAACATTAGTTCATATGCACCAAAACCATTGAAGTTCAACATGTCTTTGTATATTATATGAATATCTTGTGTCACATAATTATGTTGCGTTTTAGATATAAATATTAGCTTTTTATAATTTTACAATGTCACCTGCATTGATCTGAGACACTCTGTAGTAATTATTTTTCTGTGTAATGAAATTGTCCTAATCTTGCCTTTTGGTCGGCAGATATAAACCTTTAAGAATAACAGTATTTAATTTATCTTTAAAAACTTATTTTTTTATTTCACAAAAGGTTGTTTTTCGTCGAATTTGTTAACTTGTCACGTGTGAGGAATGACCTCCTTCGCTAATTCCTCTTCTGTTGCAAAGGATGGGAAAATAGTATTGAGGGTCTTAGTTATGGTACCATCATTAGCCTAGTGAAACTGAAGAAAATCTTGTAAACATCCGTCAGTTTGACCTGCAGCCTGTCTGTCAGTTTGACATGCGTTACCGACATAAAGCTCCACCACAGGATCTGAAAGATGAGTAAATACTTATTTCATATTCAGTAAGTAATTCCCAGCACACTCTTAATTTTTTTTTTTCAATTCAGACTTGTTTTGGATAACATTTTTCTCCAGTTCTGAATCAAAGTCTCCGTAAGTCTGGTATTAACCTTGGCCGCACTCTAAAGAAACTCTGCTGGCGTCCAAGTCCTTAAGTCTTTGCTCGTCGGCCCAGAAGAGTCATTTTCTTAATGAAGGCATCTTTCACCATTGGACTCTCTTGTTTGTTTATTTTTTGGTATTGTGTGTACTCACTTGTAATAGTTCGCACATATTTCTTAAGTGATCAAATGTACTTTTCGGTCAAGAGACACAGAAAACGTTAGCGATCCATTATTTCATTTTGCATTTTTTTTCTTAGCGCTAGCTATTAGTTAATTAATTAGACAGAAATATGATTAACTTATGATATTTACAAGATATATATTAAAACTCATTTTACAAAGGAAGACGCTTCTAATGGAGATTCAATAGTACGTATTTACTACTGCAAAATTAAAAAGAATTTTTAGAGATATTAAAGATATTCATCTTTCTCATCGAATTTCAGTAAATTATTTTGATTTTCCAATAGAAACAAGTTAGAGTTCCGATTCTGCTAACAATAGCGAAGGCTCCGGTCCCTTGATAGCATTTTCGCCACGTAAGCATTAATTATTTTATCAAATAGGCTGGCAACATTGACAACTGCATTGCTTAGGTTCGAAAAAACTCACAATATTTTTTTTACTGTATCGACTAATGCTTATGCCAAGTTTGGCGCAGCTAGGTCTAATTGTATGGATGTAATTTGAATAATTGATTATTTTTTTAAAAAATGGGTTGACAACACTAAACTACTGTACCAATCAAGGTTGTTCCAGCAGCTACGAGCTGGTCAAGTCAATACCTTTCGAACGACACCACAGACATAGTTCAAGAGATATTTTTGGGTATAGGGCTGGCAACACTGAAAACGGGGTTCCTGAGGACGGGAACAAGCACATGTTCTTATTGTGTCAAATATTGTTTATGTCAAGTGTATGCTCCTATGTCTAAAATAATGGAAGCAATTTTAAAAAAAGGTAATCTATATAAAATAGGTTGGCAACACTGGTAAATGACTTGCCTGGAGACGTAGATACACTCAGTGTTTTTGTATCCAATAATATTTTTGCCAAATTTGGCGCAGCTAAGTATAACTGAATGGTAGCAATTTGAACAATTATTTTTTAAATGGGCTGGCAACACTGCATCAATCAAGACTGGTCCGGCGGCCCTGAGTTAGCTTAGTCAAGACCTTTCCAACGACATCTCAAATATATCTCTACATCTTCTAGAACCTGAGGTTTAATGTCCGGATACGGACGGACAGACGGACATACTTAACAAAGAAAGAGGGAAGGTAGCGGCCAGGGCTTACATTAAAAGTATTATTTTGGCATTTGTCTGCTGGAGCCTACGAAAATTCTGGAAACCGTGTCTGGATGGCCGGTTAGATGAGGTGTTAAACCTATACCGTATTGTTAATGTTTATACAAAGTCAGTGATACAAACAACTAGACAATGGGGGAGAGCTGGGTAGCATCGATTGGATTTGTTGACTTGACTTTCATGACAATCTTTTCATTGCGTGATGACATCAGAGAAAAGAGAGAAGCAGACTGTATCCCTTCGTAATTTTGTCTCATTGCAGTATTTTTTTTTTCTTTTGAAACATTCTGAGGAAAATATAGCATACAATTTATTTTTATTAATTATCTCTTTTGCCTTATTTTCAATTGATAAAAACATTATCAACGTGCAGATTAGAAGCGACAGACTTATGAAACCTTTACTCCTTCCTGCCGTTTTTCATATTTGTTTCTAACAAAAATTGCTAGGGTTGGACTAAAGCAGTAGCAGCGCAAGGCAATCTGGGGTCCGGGGTTCGTTCACGGTCACAATCGTGAGTGCACACTGTTACTGTTGACCAGAATATATTATTTTCCGTTATTCCGAGCCTAGAGGGAAAACCTACGAGAGATCACTTACCAAGACAGATCTTCTCGCTCACTAGCCGTAACCATGAGAATGATTATTTAAATTATGGAGAGTTATGCTTAGCAGCCATTACAGTCAAGCGCACAAGTGAGAGTCCTGAGACGGCATAGCTATTGCGTCACCTACCACCACCAATGTGCTCCATTAATGTGCTAATCTAAACAAGTGATTATTCACTTGTGTCGGCGACCAGCAGAGGCTCTTAGGTAGGTGGGGCTCTGAGCGTAGGTACGCTAACTCCCCACTTCCGGCGCCACTGGACTAAAACGACACAAAACATATTATAGAAATGTAAAAAAAAAGTGCAGTATATTGATTCAAGCCAGAAGACTCGAATACAAGCTACATATTCTATTTCTTTCAGTTTCTAAGGAAGTTAATGATACTGAACCTTAGTGACAGCTGTAAGAAAGAAGAAAACCTAGTAGTAATTTTGCTAGCATCTTTTCCTGTATTGTGTTGTCTTCCTTCCAGGATATCACAAGTGTTTGTTCCCAGGATTGTTCCTGACATTTTCAGTGAAAGATAACACCAGAAATAGAATGTTACGCATTTAAGTTGTATTTAAAATGGACAGAAATTTTGGAGTTTCTCTCGCCGGCCTAAGCTTAGAATGTGTTTCCATATCAATAATCTTGTTAAGTGAATTAAGCATCATTCAGTGGAGTCTTGACAACTAGTGGAAAAGTAATAAGAAAAGAACAACAGTGTTTACAGAATATTTAATCTATTTGTAGCATTTTGGAGTAGCGGCATTAAATTATCTTGTACGCAGATTGATTTTAAGAGTTTTGGAATTTACAAAGATTCATACCAGCTTACGTAAATTCTATCCTTCGACTATTTTGTTTCACAAACAAGCAACGTTGTTTGAACTATTAGTAAGATTCTATACAAGCTAGTAAAATTCTTGCAATCAGTATATATAAACTAGCTATCGTCTGAAGTACTTCCATTTTTTTTATATACATCCTTGATTGAAGTGTTCACTTTAATAGTTTATTGTTGGCACTACACAATTTGCAACTATAATATTTATAAAAAATGATTAGTTGTAGTATTTCCAATAAAACGCAACTCGCAAGTTCATTGTCTCATTAACAAAGTTTCGCTATTTGATTCTATCCCGGGCAACATCAAGGCAATTTTCAACACGAATAACCTCTCTCTCTATGATTGCTTCTAATATTGTTCTCTAACGACGTCTCAGTCTTCTCAACGGTCTTATTTTCCTCCGGCTTCTTAACTACGATGGAATATAATCTTAGTTTTTGCCACATCCGAGCTACACGACCTCTTCATCTTAGCCATCGTAATTTCGTTTTTCTGACGTATTCAGTGAATCATACAGTCTGTGTAACTTATCATTATGCAGTTTTCTCCATTCCCTGCTAATGTAGTACCATTTCTATCCGTATATCGTTCTCGAAATTGTATTTCCAAACACACACAATTTATATTCATCTATCAGTGTCGTAGTCCAACTTCAGTTGTTGGGATATCTTACAGCAACACTCAGGAAGGGATAGCAAGGAAGAAGTCCCTTTTTGGTCCCTTTCTTTGCAGTTTCCTTCTCTTACTGTCAGCTGATTGTACAACACAGTTGGAGAATATCCTTAAGCAGCTGTAGCTCATTTTCGGTTTCCATGGAAACAACTTAAAACAGAATGGAAGTTGGTGTATGATACCGTTGCATATTTGTTCTGTGATGACTGAGGAAAATGTATGAACAATGTTAAAGTTGTTGTGTTAGATTTGTCTCCCATGGGCATAAGAGACGAGAGGAGTAACCCGACAAAATGCATCTCATTGCATCCGATTCAAGCTATCTCTCTTCTCCCTCAGGATGACATGAAACAGAACCTTTTTGCAACAGATTGGAAAATGGATGAATTTGCTGTAAATTCCTGTAGGAATTTCCGGTTTACTAAAAGCTTTATTATCTCTCTCTCTCTCTCCCTGTGTGTGTATCTAACTGCCTCTGCCTTTGTGGGCGCTTCTATGAGAGCGAGTGCAGTGAATACATATCTTTCAGTGCATTAATCATAATACAAAAGGAAAATTGAGGCAAAAAACCGCTCTGCCTCGGGTACTCAATAGTAACTGTTACAACAATACCTAACTGTTACACTAATATCTTGTTGAAACTGAAACTTTACAGATCTGGCCTTTACAACGTTAGGCCACAGGCCGTCACATAGTAAACTTTGATGTAGCTAGGAAGAAGGACTGCAAAGATAGAGACCAGGGTTTCTACTAAATGTACCATCTCGAGGTTGGTTTGGTGGACCTAAATAAAACTGAAAAACTTTCCGTTAGAAAGGCCGCTGTCAAATGAATATATACCCAGACAGTCTTGCCAAGTTTTATCTACGACCGGATTCGGAGGTTGGATCAAACTGCAATAAAGAAACTGATAAATGTCAAGGATCCAGGACATCCACTCATCAGGGGGAACGACTAGTCTCTGGACAATGTGAATTACTAGAGAGAGTGCTGCTTGGAGAAAGGAAGAACTTCTTTAGAAATGAAAAAGCTCAATGATTGTTCCGGTTTATAAAAAAAAGGCTGACTAATAATTGCGTGGAAATCTCTTCCTAACATCTTACAAACGTTTGACTAATAACACGACTAAACGTATATGTTAATAAAATATAGGTGTGGAAGGAGTACATCTACGTTGTATTATATTTTTGCCTTGAGTCAAATATTAGAGAAGAAAGCGTATCAGAAGGGAAGAACTACACAATATCCGGTTACGATTTAGAATTCCGAAAATAAATTTGTTCAACTAGTGAGAATAAGCCTCAGTGGTCCAATGAGTAGAACAGGTATGGCTGATAAAACATATTTTAGTTTTCAAGATTTGCAGAGAATTGAAATAAGGTGATATCTTATCACCAGTACTCTTTAACTTGCATTAGACAATGCGATTCTAAAAGTAAGGCTCTGGCTGATCACATTCTATACCTCTCCGCTACGATCTGAGTCAAAGATGTCATAATGCCATAAATGAATTCAATTTAATATGATGGAACAAGTCCCTTATACGTCAGTTTCACATAGAATCTTATTCGTTGTTAAATCGTACCGAAGTAAGGTACATATATTGTAACAAAAAAACGTAGTCCCAAAAAAATTGAATTTTATGAGCAACATTCATATTATTCTTTTCAAATGTAACTAGCGAGTTAGATAAAATTACCGAAAGATCAATATTGCTGTTACCGCCCATAAAACTTATTTTTATCTTCTCTTATCGAGAGACTAAAACGCAATACCAGGAATCAGCATCATCAATATTTTGAACTATAGTAATTGGAGATAGAACCATCATAAATCTTGGTAGCTAATGGCTACGAGCCAATTAGAATGAGCTACTTCTGAAATATATGGAAAGCCAATCAGGGTGATGTATGTGATCAATTACGTATTTAGTTCAGTCATCAGTAATACCACTTTTGGTGACTTGCAGGTAGTACTACTGATGCCATTTAGAAGCCATTTATCAGCCATATATTAATTCAAATAAGCTCTTGTTGAAAGAAATAAAAAACACAAAATAATCAACTGTAAAACAGAAAGATATTTGATACACGTGAACTTATAAAAAATATGACAATATTAAATATATTATTTTAGAAAGAGAATAGATGTATTAAATGGTTGTTATAGACGAGAGACTCTCATCACAAGGACCGACCGAACATTAACAGGACAGGGAAGAATTGTAAGAGAGCACAAGCTACCGAGAGTAGAAAATATTAAAAAAAAAATGTGAAACATAGTATTTTATAGTTTCAATATAAAAAAATATAACTTTCAAATTAATTCCTCTCTCTCTACATAAAACGCTTTGGCCTTCTCTTCTTCTATCCTTCTGAGCAGAACGAGTTTGGAAGTTAAAATTCCAAACCCCGCACCAAATATAATTCGAGATGATCAGACCATTTTTAAGGACCCAAGTTTATGACGGTTTCCCCTTTTCATTTCCATGAATACAAACTTACAAAAATCATGACATATTATTCACCGATGTCTACGTGGTTGTATTTGTCCGGAAACTAAATAAACAATTCCTTCAGTTCCTTGTATTTGTTGGAGTTTAAGAGACAAGTTCAAAAACGCTAAGATCGTTCCGGTGACAGCTTAAATGAAAGTTCCGGTTCCAATTCCAGTGACAGTTCCGATTCATATTCCGGTTCCAATTCCAGTGACAGTTCCGATTCATATCTATCTCGTTATTCCTTTATTTTTTAATTAAAAGGAAAACTTTTTGTTTCAATAAAGCCAAAGAAGATGACTGCAATGCATAATCGCATGCTGAATTAGCACATTGGTAAATGTCACGCGACTTAAAAAAAACACGCTGTCTAAATTCTTTATGATATTTGTAAAGCGGTACTAAAGTCTTACGTCACATCCGGTAGATCGCCATAGTAATCCGCCATGTTACAGTCTAAACAACATGTGTTTAGCAGTAAGTTTACAGAGTTCCTTTGATATTCAACAATTTATTATGATTATGTGATTTGTGCCGGATTGTCACCATTACATTAAAAGAGGTACATGCCTCTTTTTCCTGTTTCCAAAGGATGGAAACTAGAAAAAAGTGGAATAAGTCAATTACTTCAGTAAACAAATTTCACACAGTGTCATTGAACGCAATTTTGGAAACGTTAATATGATTATGAAGATAATTCATTTTAGATTCCTGAGTTCTTGATTAAATAAAAAGCGGTAATTATATCGAAGAAGCTTAAACTGAAGTTACTAATTCAATTATAGTTAAGGACACATACTCAAGAAGTGCCAAAACAAAATCTTTGTACCCTGCGTACAATGACGCAAATTCTGATTGCAGGTAGTGTCTACAAGGAATAACATAAACCAAAAAGCCGAAAAGAATAACAGTACCTTTGTACAATGAACGATAAAAGTCTTTGAAATGCAAAGTGCTGGACATAGGCAATCCACCATACATGACATTTTTGGTTCATCAGTTCTGGTGAGCAAAGAATATAGTTTCCTCCCCTTCCAACATGCAGACTTCGCTCAAGCAGAGATTGGAAAAACCTATACACAGAGAGAGACACGACCCCTTCCCTGTTGAAACTTACTTCTTCGGTCAAAGTACGGGTTCCAAGACTAGAAAAGAACTTCAGTAAATAATAATAAGCATCTCACCCATAAAAAATATGAAATGCACTCTCCAATTAACTGAAAAATAACACAATATGACTTTAAATTGCATTTATAAAGACAAAAATTATTTTTTAAATTTCAAAATGGAAACCATAAAGCAATACTGGTGAAAGATCCAGTAATTGGGTAACGAATCTTCATCGTTCACTGTGGCGTGAGTTCGTGTGGATTGGTTGGTCTTCAGCTTGCTACTTTTTCGCGAATTGTGTGTTCGTGTTTAGGGTCATTGTTGGTCAGTGTTTCTCTTGAGAAATTTTGACTTTTGAGGTGATTAGACGTTTGTTTTGAAGTTTTCTATTATTAGCTTGTGAGAAGATATGTCGAATTTTTTCATATCAACGAATTAATACTTTATTTCTTGACTTCAGTGCATAAGACAAGAAGTTAAATATTTCCGCAGTACATGAATGTATGAAACTAGGAGAACACGAGGTTTTGTCCCTGGAACCGGAGCCCTACAAACGAAAAGTTTTCCTTAAGGTCCAATCTAAGGAAATAGTGGGTAGAGTGCTACAGTTATGTCAAAACCAAGTGGTCTATATTGATGAGGGGGTGAGATATGAGTTACCCTTGAGACTGGAACAATCTGAACAATTAAGTTATATAATATATGATGTGCCAATCGAGGTTTCTGATGCAGTGTTGATTGTAAAACTAGCAGATTTTGGTGATTTGACACGAATTTCAGCCCAGAAGCATTTGAGAAACCGTTATACGGTCTATAATGGACACCATGTATTGTATTTTTCAAAGATGAAGAAGCCCCTCCCGCACTTTTTCCGTTTATTTTCATACAACCTAGAGATCATTCCTACGGAATACACACGTCAAACCGTACTTCAATCCCAAAGCGTTTCTTTTCCTGAAGGTGCAACTAGTGCTCCTTCGCGAAATTAAGATCCTGCCAATTTCCCTTCTTTATTGGATAGCATTAAGATTGTGCCTGCCGCAGACAGTAAGTCAGCGCATACACCAAGTGAGCAGAACACAAGAGACTAACTTTTACAACTTCATAGTACATAACCAGGTGTTTTAACAGCGGACGAGATCAGCTGCGAGGAAGAAAAATAAAAAGAACAATATCAGGTGCTGAACACAACGACCGAATTTCCATCTGAAGAGGAATTTGATAGTGTGGCTAATTTCAAATCTTGTTTCGGCTGCTTCTGACAATGAGATTAGTGGGGAGAAAAGTGTTAACAGTGCTGGAGCTGATCTAGTTTTGAATCAACAACAAATAGATAAGAAATTTGAAGGTAGATTTACGTCAGGCATTGCAGAAACGATTACATCCCAGAACGAGTTGTTTTCGGGGTAAGGATATAGAAGTGGCAAGTCCTAGTTCTAATTTACGTTAAAACGCAAAGGAGAGGTAAGTTCCAAAGATTTCAAGAAACCGCATAGCATCTCGTCAAAAAAGGCGGAATTAGATGCTGCAAGATAAACTTCAAAAAATAATAATAGAAAGTGAGGAGTACAATCCCGACCTTCCAAAAAAAGAATAAAAATGGAGTGTATGGGCCGTAACAGCAACTGACCTTCCAAGTTTCGTCTTTCTTTGTGCAAGATAGCACTTTTTCATTAGGGTATGTGCTTCTGGAATAACCGAAACGATAGTGTTATAGTGTGGATTTTTGGAAAGTGTTTATTGCTTTTTTTTGTTTAAACAAGGGCCGCAGGGATTCCTCCAGTGAGTAAGAGTGCACCAGCTTATGAGAAAAAAGTAAAACTAAATAAAAAAATTAAAAAATGGCGTAATGGAGTAATGCGTGGAAGTTCGATTTTCAGAATAGAATCTGGGATATTCGGTTCAAGTCCCTTCATAATTACCATTAACATTTTTCGCACTTTCGTTTTGAATATGACATGTGCAAACTGTCAATTTTACATAAATAATTTAAATTAAATTAAATGATAAAAACTTGGATAAAATGACAAGTGGAAAACAAATGTAGCTTAAGAATGTCAATTTTAACACTAGAAACTACGTAAGTGATCAAAGGAATCCAGCAAACAAGTACCGGTAAGTTAATATGGTGAGCTGTCGAGTTCAATCCAGATCCGCGATGAGGCAAGTAAGCGTAAGATAAGAAACTACTGCTCGTATAGCAACTATTCATTATTTACTACTTTATTATTATTATTATTATTATTATTATTATTATTATTATTATTATT
>JAGDQP010012248.1:27955-50810 GCA_022664845.1 Lepisma saccharinum
GACGAGATAGAGAAATATCTATGGAAAACGAGACGAGACAATACACTTCTAAAATACAGACGTCTTTTCGAGACGAGACAGACTTAATCTCGTCTTGTGGCAACACTAGCTGGATTGATATGCAGGCGTGCACTCTCGATTGCCGTCCAAAATTTAGTGGTTGTTCCAAGTGAAGGATCCTGGCCACAAATAGCTCGTTCAATGATATCCCACATGTGCTCGATGCCAGAATGTTCCTCAAGCCAGTACCGTACCATTCCGGCCCGGTGACATGGCGCATTGTCATCCTGGAAAATCTTATTGTTGGCAGGGTGCACGAAGTCCAGAGAGGCCTGGAGATGGTCATCAAGCAGCTGAACATAGTGCTAACCAGTCAATGTCCGGTTCAAGCGGATCAGAGTACCCAAACTATGCCAGGTAAACACGTCCCACACAATGACGGAACCACCACCAACTTGCACCTTGTTAACAACTTAGGCCATGTCCTCATAGAGTCTGCGCCACACCCGAACCCTACCATCAGTGTATACCAATTGGGAACGTGACTCATCTGGCCACACTATACGTTGCCAGTCATCTAAGATCCAATTCAGGTGTACCCGAGCTCATGTGACTCGCCGTCGCTGATGGGCCTTGGTTAGTAGCGGCACATACGTCGGACTTCGGCTGAGATACCCCGTGGAGACCAAATTGCGCTGCACAGACTTCTGAGATACGTTCTTGGGTCGTTCTGCATTGATTCCTGCTATCAGATTACGCACTGTAGTTTGTTTGCCCGGACTAGTCTGCCGAGGATTCACCGGTCGCGGTCATTCAGCACCCGTGGGCGGCCATTGCCTTGTCCCTAATGGGTCGTAATGCCTCTAATGCAGTACCCACCGTGGAGCGAGAAAATGTTAATTTCCGCACGACTTATGAAGCTGCATGTCACATTCGTCTAGCATCAACTATCTTCCCCAGCTCAAAAGCTGATAATTCCCGTCGAGTTGCCATCACCACGATACACGACGTTTCACTGCACTCACTGAAGTCCAACTGACCATACTGCAACTGCTTCGCGCCGTTCAACCGGTTTACTGCGATACTGCGAAGGAAAAAAGCAACAAGAAGACAAATTTCAGTTGATCTGACTGCTAGTTGCGGAAACATAAAAATGTCTGACACGGAAACATTTATAATAGAAGTGGAGATGAAGGGGTACTTGAGGAAAATAGGTAGCAGTGAGTTATTTATTTATTTAACAATCTACAGATACAGCCCATGCCGGACATTTAACACTGGAAATATTAATTTGAATTTATTTTAATGCCTTTAGGCTACTATGGCTTATGCCATATGGATGATGTTGGAATGAATTGGTGGAATGAAGAAAGTGGAAGGAAACGGGAGTACCCACGCACACGATGTTTGTCCACCACAAAGCCCACATGGCATGAGCATGGCTTGAAATATTAAATATAATAGCAGGGGAAAAGATTTTGAAAATAATGAGCCTGTTCTTCTTCAAGATACCATCTCAGATTTCTATGGTATGATGGCGGAAAAGTAGTAAAATTCTCAAAATCAGTTTGGCTGACACCGGAAAATGAACCCGGTTCACCCTGTTACAGGCCGAGAACCCTACCGACTGCACCATCTCGTCGAAATATATAGGAACAGGGAGATGGAACCAGAAATTTTTAGTTTGAAGGGTTCAAATTTAAAGTTACGGGGGTTTCAGTAGATATTTGCAAGGTTTATTTCAATTTTTAACAGTAAACATTTTAAAGTTGCGGTGTGTACTCGACAAATTGGAGGAGCTGCTATCCTCTACTGAGGGATCTAGCAGAATCCCCAGATGGAACTGAAGACATGGAATGATATCCGTGAAGAAGTATGTGCTGCATAACATTTCTGTGTAAGGCAGAAAGAACTTACTACAATTGCAGAGGTGCAAGAATACCCCTGAATATCTGTCTAGCGGAGTCCCTATGGCTAAGGTCCTATCAGGGCAGTCGAGCGGTTAAACACACTTGTCTTCTGACTAGAAGATCGTGGGTTCGAATCCCGCCACGGGCATGGATGTTTGTGTGTGTGATTTTAACTTATTTAAGAGAGAGCAAGTTCCACAGTTTAAAAAGGTATAACGAGTTGAACAAGTAAAGCCCGCTTAGCGCGAACCAAGTATAAAAAGTTCTTACTATTTTTTTTTATCCCCATGAGTATGAGTTCGAACCCAGGAACAGTCCAAACTTTTTACTTTCTCCCACCTACGTCGGAACGTTCAGCTTTTGTTCTGTACCAAAGGTTTGCAATCAAAGTAACAGAAATTATGGTGGCATTAATTAACAAATGCAAATGATGTAATAATGAAAAGAGGTTGAAGGTTATAGGGACCAAAACTATAACTGAACATGATCAATAAGAATTGTTACGAATGACAAAACAAACTGGTGAGCTCCTAAGGACGGGGCCTAAAGTTTCTGGTGAAATGGGGTTCAAACCACTCCGTACAATAAACCCCGCAGACTTGAACCTATGATTCAAAATTCTTAAAGGTAAAGTACGTGTAATATTGTAGTCCAGTATACATATGTAGTCTCGCAGTCTAGTATATCTAGTATGTTATAATTGCAAATGAGACATTGTGGCTTTATATAGTGAAATGAAAGTGCATGTCAATTAATGTTTTAATTCTCCATTTCACGTATAACATTCTACTTGCGTTGCATAGTCATCATTTCCTCAAACCACAGTATCAACATACTTCTTTATTTGCGACATCTCACACACAGATATTTTACATAATAAATCTCGTGAATTCTTTTCTCTCTCGCTTTCAGGGTGCAGAATAGTATAAGCAAAAATCGGGAACTATATACTACAAACTTATTTGCTGGATAGGCTTGTGTGCAGCATTACACACAATACAGTATTTATATGTTGATGCACGTGACCACTGGTTTGATTCCCTCAGGGTCTATTGAACCAAGTTGCTCAGAATCCACTTTATCAGCAACTAAAGGCTACGTCCTTAAAAGTTTAGTAGTTTGTTTCAGCCGCTCGTAACAATGTTCTCTCTTATTAATATTTTCCAATAATTGTTTTGGTCTTTCCTTCTTGCCTTTATTCTCTTCTTTTATATTAAGCCTATAACAATTACTGGACATTTGAGACGATGCCGCCCTAACTTTGACCTCCTATTCCGAAACTATGCATGGCTCAGATTCCTTCAAAGGAACTTTTTCTTGTTTTAATGTAAATAACTACTTCCCGAACTTTGTGCCATTCTATGATGGCCCTACTAATTGATTTTATTCTTCGACAACAACATTCTTATGTTGCGAAACTTGTGTATGTGGCATTCTCTCATTCTAAAAGAATAAAATAAAGTCTTTATTTATATAGTTTCACTTTAGGTTAGTGTTAGGATAAATTAAGGAAGGAACGCTGTTTCTTTTTTTCCTTTCCTTTCAAACATTGCTGAGATCAAATAATTCACAAAAAGTTGCCCTAAAGCGATTTCTTTCGTTTTTTATTGATTGCTGTAGGAAACACTCGCAGTGACAAACTACACAACACTTTTTATCACAAAAAGAATTCATGATTCCTTTAGCAAACCTAAACATAACACATTTATTCCTATTTATATTATGAATCTGCATTAATGAAAGCTCCACGCGAATGTTCTGGCTGCTTAAGGCAGAAATCCTTGACAAAGATGACGTCACAGAGCTTCGTTCACAAAATAAGGAGAAAAAGTAATTGTCTGGCGAGACCTTCTCATGTGGTGCTTGGGTCAAAGGAAGGGAAAGAGGGAGGGAGGAGGCACGGCAGATATCTCGTTCATGTCCAGAAGTAGATAAGCGATTACCCTCGTGGAAGTTGGGTTGCCTACACTGCCAATTTTGCATTTCAAAAAATAAATTCGCTCATTGTACAAGCTTGAAAAAGAAACATAAATTACCGGAATAAAAAAAAATTAGCTACTCAACTTCGTATACTTATTGTTAATACTAGCTTACACTTTCCATCGAATACATCAAATCAAGGTCACGCATAAGCAAAAGTACATGATTGGATTTCACAGCAATTTCTTCTGTTTCAACCAGTTTCCGCTCGTCACCGAACACTTCAAGTAAAATCAACAAGCGTTCCTTCCACAACTGATTTTCTACTTCTCTGCCTTCAAACTTACTGTTTGTTTCCACTAGGCCTCTTCTGTTACTATGGCAACCAACCGCATGTGGCGTCAAGACTATTCATCCATTCTGACACAAATTGTGAATGAAAATAGTAAATAATGTTCCGAGTTTATGTTAGAACCTATGCTATAAGCCGCACGGGTACTTATTAGATATATTTTCCATTTTATACTAAATTACTGTACTGATGCAGGGGTATGCTGGAAGTGGCTTACATGGGCTCGCGGGAGTCCTTTGTTAAAATTGCTTGTAAGGAAATATCAATACAATGAACGTAATTTCTAATTTATGTATGCCCTACAACAATTAATTAATTCTTCACATAGTATAAGGACGATACGCCACTGTTCAATTGCTATGCAATAACATTACAACGAATATTATGTTCTCTGTATTTATCCTTATGCACCACCTTGCGTGTGTGTGTGTTTATATATTTGGTAATTTTTTGCGAGCATTTAGTGACTTGTAAAGTAACTTGCAAGTCTTTCGTTAAATTATTTTGAGCACACCCCTGCATTGAGGTACAGTTTATATCATTACTAATTATTATGACAGGTCGTATTCTATGTAGAAACTGAATTGACACATCAACTACATATTTTTGGTTTGAAATACATATTTTACACCTCACATGTGCATTTATATCATTCGTTTATTTTCAAAATTTCTATCACTACTTGCATTTTATTTAATAAATTAAAGTGAATTAATAGGCGACATTTTACCTTGTAAAAGAAGGAAACCATTTGCAGGAACGGGAACAGAACACGAGACCATTTGAGTTAATGAATTAAGCTAGAAGAACATTAAGTTTGTCACTTTGATCGGTATATATCGAAGACATACGAAGCAAACATCAGTTCCTGAGAACTCGATTTTGAACAAAATGTTTACAAAAAATGTTTAAGAGTAATCCTAAAAAGCTATTCGTGCAAGATACGTCCATCAGTCATCTTCAGAAGGGTATAATAAACTGCATACACTTCTTCTATACATTAGTTACACTTTTATGACACGAGATGGAGAGTTTTTCAACAAACAAGGGTAAAACATAATATTTTTCAATAACTACAAAATGTTTTACACTGTACTACGTAGATAGATAGAAAGATAAACATACAAATAGATAGTTGATAGATCCATATTTAAGTTGATAGAACGATGGACAGACAGACAGATATACAGATAGACACATACATTCTAAGATCGTTAGAAAGATATACAATGAGACAGGTAGGTCCAAAGGAAAATGGGCAGACAGGGAGATAGAAAGATGGACAAATACAAAGACAGACAGAGAGATAACAAGATAGGTAAGTGGAAAAAAGAAAGACATATCTCATGTAAATAGATAGACAGATGAAAGAGTTGTCTAAATGAAAGGTAGTCGCTTCTTTTAAAAATAGAAATAGCATTTAATCTTCCATGCTAAAACTTGCACGGATCAAATGATGTATCCTTTCACCGTTGTATTGCGATCCTCACGAATATATATATTCGCCCTCATTTTTATGTAGGACCAGAGCTTCATCCGATCGATATCGACATTGTCAGCTTTTGTGCTGGAAATTCCAGACGTCTGTGATGGGTGATAGATTATGAAAAAAATCTCCCTCTTTCTAGGCAACGTTCCAATTCCGGAATTTGTGAAAGTTCAATCATAAAATTCTTGATTGCGAAGAAGACTCTCTTTGGCCATGCAGTATTAGAGAATATTTAGCATTTCATTATGCTTTTTTTTTTCAATTAAAAATTTCCTTGCTGTTAATATTTCATTATAACCTATTAAAATAATGCAGATATTCTAAAATCCTTTCTCTTAAATTCGCAAACATGTCTGCCCTCTTTGGGAACGATACAAACATCACAGATCAAACGATTATGTAATTCTGAGGAAGAGAAGGTCTGTCACATTCTCTTTGTATTCATTATGTATGCTGTATTTTAGAAGGTGTTATATTCCTATTTTTGTTTGATTTTAAATTGATTTACTGTAGTTATTTTACGAAGTTTTATTTTTACAGATTTTATTTCCTTTTGTTTTAACCCATTTCAGAAAGGCTTTTCACATCTTAATTTTTAATTTATCTCACTTTGGACGATTTTCTTCTTCTAGGTTTTATCTCACTGAAGGTCATTTTCTTCTTTTAGCTTTTATCTCTTTCCTGTAGACCCTTTACACTTTTAGTTTTTATTTGTTTTTCTGCAAACTCAATCTTAGAATCTGAGGGGCTACCTTAGGAGAATATAGTTAATATTCTAATGAGATATAACAGCTTGCGAAATATAGATGCCGTCAAAATGTTGATGTGGAAATCGTTTATGGTTGACCAGCATTTCCAACAAAATTGAAAAATTTCCCTCACTTTTGACTTCAGATTTTGAAAGTGACTTCCATTACTCTTATTTCATGCACGAAATATTGGTGTCAATAAAAATAGCTAATTTAATAGCAAGCTGTAGTAAACGCTAAATGAACTGCTCAAAATGTTACTTCGTTTTTACCATCCTTTCCAATGAAAGGAAAAAAAATGCCCTACTCTCTACTTCAATTTAAATTTGAATTTGGTTTTTTAAAGACCTGTAGACAATTTTGACTCATGGATGATGATGTGATGATTTTTGGCATCAAGTAAATGGATGGAAACGGGAGAACTCGAGAAAACACACTTTCTACTTTAAATTTTTGGAAGTGTTTTTTTTCCGCTCACAAAGACATTTCCTGAACTCACATGTATTTCAAGTATTATACTTCAGTTTGTGTGTTCTCTTCATCGTAATCAAGTTTTATTTGAAACGGCGATTTCTCCGCTGTTTTTACGGTAATATCACCGTTAAACCAGCATAATTATTTTACAGTGTACATTACTTGTCACAAATTATAATTATAGAACAAAGAAAAAAGTTGCACAGAGCACAAAATATGGGAAAATATTATAACGAAGAGAGAACCGAATAAATAAGCGAATAAACAAGCGAATGAAGAAAGTATTTGAAAAGGTATGAAACGTAGCAGTTTCCTCAGTGTTGTTCTTTGTACCTGTGAACGCATACGAAACCACTGAATGGGTGCGAAGTGAAGTCTATAGTAGAAAGTTCGAGAGTCGAAACGGTAGAATATGTTAATAAAACAAGGTTTGACCAATGAATTGCAGTGTTACGTCATCGGGAAATTAAAAGCTGCGGTTGTCTGTGGACTGTGGATAACGTTCCAGACCACACATCACGGAATGACAACGGAGGCCGACCGCTTGTCACCCATTTGAAGAAACAGATACGCCACACCAACCCAACTGCATGCAGAGGTTCTTGTTACCATCGTACGACCTGTATCAACAAGTACTGTTCGCACAGAACAACACGAAGGTGGCTTCTACATACTAGATTAGTGCCGCGTGTACTATTTACTAAACAGTATACAAGAGCGCGTTTACTACTGTAATAGTAAATGCAAATTGAACTTACAAGCGGAGGCACTAAGTATTCTTTACTAATGAACCCGATTTTCTAAGGACAGTGATTCTCGATGAAGACAGGTGGCGAAAATCAAGGACAAGTTAATATCTATTGATCATCGTTGAAAGAGATTCTGGTGCGCTTGTTTGAGACAGCATGTCTCTTGAAGGATGAGGCATCTTTCTGTATGTGTTTGCGTGTAGAATCTAGCAACTCAGTGATATAGAGATGACATCTTGGTTCTACATGTTAGAGATTATGTACTTGGACAAGATTAAGCTTTTATTTTACAATATTACAATCCCTATCTTCACAAAGCATGTCTAGTCGATTGGTAGTTGAAGCATATCTGAAGATTGCCCTTGCCAGCAAGACATTGTGGCGAATTTTTCTTCTATCAAGAGTATGCGGTTAACTCGTGGATAGCGTTGTCCTCACCCCATGAAGTATATATCTTCAAAGGACTCTCTCCACCTTTATTAGCAGCATTCAGAGTTGCTTAGAAGTATGAATTGTCTCCTGTGGTGATCGCATTACTAATGTAAAGTTCTTATGCATCGTTAGGACCGACCACTTTGTGGAAGAGGTCAGTGAAACACTATTATCTCTGCAAACCTGTCCCAAATGTCCCTTGATTTGTTGACTTCCATCACTTTATAGCGTACATTAAGTGCTTATTTAGCTACAAGTAACATTTGTGCATCAGCATTTGTTCAGTTTCATTCCACTGTCCGATGCTCATTCGCTCCTAAATTTGTTTAATAGCAATGTATATTTCAAGGCTAAATAGATAATAATGCCACATAATTTTACAACCAGACTCCTACCTTCTAGGAGATATTATTGGAATACTTGCAGTACACCGTGATGTTGAATGACCTTATCCTCTACAACTTGTACAAACAAATACCATACCTAGAAAGAAAATAGATAAAACACAAGTTAATAATTTTGATTCCAATTATTCAAAAATCAATCAAAAAATATTTTTACATACGCATTTTCACATTATTTTTAAGCGTAAATGTAGTGATATAAAAATGGTTCCGAGAAAAGTGGTGGCTAGTGCAACGAAACGTTTACAAGACTTTGAACATAAAGCATATGTAGAGTGTGTAAAACAGATTTATATTATTGGTAGCATTGTTATATATCCACATTACTATTATGCGTATTTCTGCTTTCAAAAGCTACCCTCAAAAGCTAAATGGAAATTTATCAACCAATGTTATGGTATGCTACATCATTTTCATAGAAATATTTAGATATACCAGTATCAGTTAAAGATTAGCAATCGATCAAGGTGTATTAATGACGTATTTACACAGGTTAATCTAAATAAACCGGGAAATCATTGTGTATTTGACATTGAGTGTTATTATCGCATTGACTATGGGAGAATCAGTAAGGGTGCCTCTAACTGATATTAATACACAACCGTCATTCATTGTTGTCTATTGTTGAAAACCTGAACCGTGCAAATGCAATATTTATCCATACGGACGGCCCCCATTATACAAGCAGAAATTGACCAGATCATCGCAAATATTACACACCTGAATTAAAAGGCTCAAGATATTTGTGCAACTAAAAGTATCGTACATCTAATACAGCATGCAAGACAGCGTCAGTCTTAAATTACATCAATAGTAACACACATAATAATTGCAGCTTGATAATACCGTTCAATGTTCGCTTCTCTAACGTTGTATTGAAAGTTGTATTAATGATTAAAGGTTAAAGGAACAAGTTAAAAACACAGCTGAATGACCTCATCTTCAACGTTGTATTCAAAGTTGTATTAATGATTAAACGTTTAAGTAACACGTTCAAAGCATCGTTGAATGTTCACTTCTTCAACGTTGTATTTAAAGTTTTTATTAATTATTAAACGTTTAAATAACACGTTCAAAATTAAACGTTTAAGTAACACGTTCAAATCATCGTTGAATATTCACTTCCTCAACATTGTATGTCAAGTTTTTATTAATTATTAAACGTTTAAATAACACGTTCGAAACATCGTTGAATATTCACAAATAACACGTTCAAAATATCGTTGAATGTACGATTCTCCACTGTTGTATTAATGATTAAACGTTTAAATAACAGATTCAAAATATCGTTGAATGTTCGCATCTTCAACTTGTATCATCGATTAAACGTTTAAATAACACTTTGATAACACAGCAGAATGTTCGCATTTTCAACGTTGTGTTCAAAGTTATATCAAAGATTGCATGTATAAATAAAGTGTAATCATTGGATAGACTGTTCAAGAGCCAGACATTCACCAGTGTTACCAACGTTTTTCTCTATGCGTGCTATTGATGTATCTATGGCATCTAATGATAGGTACACAGAAAATGAAAACAAACATATTACTGGGCTTTTATAAGTAACAATTATTATATGCAGTAAATAAAAAGGAAGCACTGACCGAAAATGAAGTAATGTATTTTTGGAATACTATTTTCAAAGACATAAAAGAACGTAATTGCTGAATTTGGGCATTCTGATGTGGTTTCTTCAAACTAAAAGCATATCTTGTACAATGGTGCTTCAATGATTCTAATAATTATATGTTGCACGTGACAGAAGAGTGACCATTACTTCGGCAATTTAAACACTTTTAGCAAGGCAAATTATATTTTTACATTTATTTATAAAAATCCTTTTGTATAAATAAAAATTTATCTCTGTCTGTTTCTGGATATCTTATTAAAGTCGCTTTTAGATGGCGGTGTTAATGAAAATTTTAAAGCAAAGAATACTGTATACTCAAACATTCTGTATATTGTCTTAAATGACAAAAGAATTTTACAATAATTTCACGAAAGTAATATTGAAATCATTTTTGTTTTTCAATCAACATGAAAATCTTCATCATTAATGTAAAGCTATGCAAGCATAAGTACAGCATGTTGAAGTAACTCTCAAATATGTGATGTTAATAAGTTACTACCATTTCCAGTTTTTATTTACATCACCATCATCTTACCTTCACTCTTATTTTCTTTTAACGACGTAAAGCGAAGTAAGATGCAGCTGCTCTGTTTTCTCTGGGAATATATCTCAGGTAGCAGCACCTGGGATCGTGTATCGACCGAGCCCGATTCATTGCAATGTTTACTTCTCTTTTTGCCCTTGTTTCTTGCTTTTATCTTTTTTTTATATTACGTTTTCTCCTCTTTCGTCAGGCTCTCACATCGACAGACCTCTCTTCCTGCTCTTGGCTCGTTCGGCTCAATAAAACTACGACGGTAACTGGTGGAAGCATCATATTATTCCTCTCTATCTTAACCAATTCTCATACCTTCCTCAATTTGTCGCGTTATAACAAATGTCTTCAAACACCCGACTTTCCCTTCTCTTCACATAATGTTATAAAGACTTCGTTGCTTTTCTTCATATCGCTCGAAAGGTAAAATAACTCTGTTACAAAGTTATTGATACAAGTGTTTAGTCTTATCATATGAGAACGTTGCCGGTGTTAGTTAAAGGCTTTTGTCACTGTTCATAAAACTTTATATATTGACTCCAAAATTCTTGCCTGATTGAATTGGTTTTACGCTGCTGCAAAACGAATTATTTTTGTTTCTTCTGAAAGGTCTTAATATTTGAAATGATATTTGTTTATCTCCTTTACACCTCTGAATATTTCGTGACAACAAGATTGCCAAGTCAGCACTCAAGTTTGAATGGAAATAACAGTTTGAGAATACGGAGTAGTTAAACTTCAAGCTTGTATTAAGAAGCGATATAATTGTGGTTGCGAGGTCTGGTGCTTCTTGTAAGCATCGCAGTGAAACTGATTGAGATTGCTTACAATCAGTTGTCAAGCACAGCTTTCCTGAAATAGATCTTCCCATGGCCGTCTCTGTGCTAATGGGATTGGTTTGGAATTTAAAACCTCAAATCATGACCTGTGGAATAGGTTTCAGATAACGCTGCGAGGTTTCGCTGCAAAACGTCGCATATCACGCACTGGTAAGCTTTAGAAACGACTTCTACATGCACATGTAGTAAGCATATCTACCAGGACAATCTCATTCTTTGCATGCGCTGTTTCTGAAATACCAAAGCTTTCTAGAACCAACTCGGCTAGTCGAATGTAGCGTGATGTCAGGAATTGGATTTCAAAACCAACCACAGAGATGTTCGCAAAAGGAATACGCTCTTTATGGAAAAACAATGGACTGAAAGACATATGCCTTTTGCACTAGAACCAAGGACTTCCACGAAATCTATCGCTCCTTGGGTCAACTCAACCTTTCAGAAGAAACAAAAATAATTCGTCTTGCAGTAACTCAAAGACTTCATCCAAAAAGTCAATAACATTTATGCAGACCGTGCTGATATTCTAGCTAACAGAACGCCAACTTCACTACTAAGTACTATATTTTGTCTTGTAGTATTTTCAAATATAAAGATTAGATGTCTTCAAATATTCCAGATTAAGAATACTAAAGTGATTGATTCTCTCTTAGATGTATTACACACGTGACGTCACTAAGCATAGAATTGTAAATTACTATTTTGGATTCATAGTCCACATATCTCATATCATGAAAACTTCTCTTTATTGCAAGACTTATAGTAACTTCATATAAATTCACCACTCACACGACAATTGTGCTTCTAGACGATAAGATGCTAAGACTTGAACGATTGTTCAGATATCTGTCCTGACATAGGACAACATGAAGACTACCGCGAGGATGTGCTTGCCTACACATCCGGACACTCGAACCTCTCACAAGCAAGTACAATGTCGTCAAGCAGCTTATTGATTAGCAACACTATCAAAACAAACGAGAAGCAAAAGAACATTCTAATTTACCGCCGCAGAACAATTGATATTCGTAACTATGTAAATGGCAGTATAGCCAAGACATGAACATAAATAAATTCTCTCATAAATTCAACTTATAGCACAAAGATACTACATAAACCGTATTATTATCTTCGCAGTATCATTTTACCTTTATAACTTAAGGCAGTATCATTTCATCTTCTTAAGAAAAGAATATGCTGATATTTCATGAAAGATCTTCCTCAAGTTTCACATTATCTTTCACATATGCCCAAAGAATTAGAATTTGTTGCCCTTTTGGGATCAATTTCTGGTAGAGAGTTTCAATAATGCCACAAATATTTACATATTTTAGCTGTGAGGAACACGGAATGAAGATTTCGTAAAGAATACGAACGACACGATAATTATAAAAAGTACAGCTACCCAGTATGAAAATTGAAAGAGAAAAAGTAGTGAAAACCTTGAATTTTGGGGGTAGTATCATAAGTGAAAATATGAAGCATTAAAAAATCATGAAGTTGAGAATAATAATGGTGATGGGATATTCAATAACAAGGGACCATTATGATTTAATTAACTCGATTTCTGAAAATGTCTAGTACTATTCGAGAGGGTATCCAAAGAAAACCTGAAAACAGATTTTTATCTACGAACCCTAAGGAGGCATGCAAGAAATCAATTCGAGCTAAGAAAATTTTTTCTCTTGATCTTCCCTTTCAAGCACTTGATCCCTGCAAATGGTACTTCGAAATGGCACCATTCAGAAAAACTCGAAAACTCGTAAAGATACCTTGAAACACATTTTGCGAATACTTAAGACCAAAAGTAAAAAGTGGTGTGTAAAACTTTGCGAGCCTTAAGGAAGATTTTTGTACGGATAATTGTGTGTGTTTTTGTCTATCAATAATACTGATGATCAGTAACAAAATGAAATGGTACGATAAATATAAAGGAAATGAATATACACTGCTCACTATTAAAAATGCAAAAGCAAGAAGGAGAGAAGATAGTATCCCCAAATTTGGCAGATATATACCGTAAGGTATAAGTAGCAAATTATTAAATTTACCGCTCTCTGCAATGCGTGACAATGTGGCGATAGCGGAACAGAACTGCAAAAGCTCAGTAGCCTGTGGGCTCATCATAGGCGTTCAGAATGGCTGCAACATGGTGAGACAGAGGTTTAGCCCTTGGATGAGCCATGCGTCTTCGATACGACGTCATAGCTTATCAACTGTAATTCGGGTAGGTCGTTCGGGTATGAGGCGTTGTGCAGTCATCATGGACCAGACGTGTTCAATCGGTGAGAGATCAGGTGAACGCGCCGGCTAAGGAAGTAGGGGAACATTGTGTCCAGCCAGGAAGGCTAAGACATCACGTGCAATATGCGAGCATCCGTTTTCCTAATTAAATGTGGTCCCAGGCAGGGACTGTATTAAAGGAACCACAGTCTGTTCCAACACATTGTCGATGTACCGTTGGCTGGTCACATGTCCGTCAACGCGTAGGAGACACGAACGGGTATGGAATCCAATGGCACTCCACACCATAACACCCGATGCCCGACTGACGTGCCGATGCAAAACGCAGGCGCCACATAGCTTAACACCACTGTACCGACAGATACAGATGCGGCCATCATGATTCTCCAGACAGAAGCGAGATTCGTCTGAAAAGAGGATGTCCTGCTATTCGTCTTTCCAAGAGAAACGTTCGCGACACCATTGTAGGCGCTCATACCTATGCTGTGCAGTCAGCGGAAGCCGCAGCAATGGGCGTCGTGCAAATATGCCTCGCTCTGTCAGACGAAGTAGAACTGTTCGTGGGGACACTGGGCGCTGCGCAACATCCACAAGTGCGTGCGCCAGTGTTTGAGACGTGTTTGTTTGATCCGTTAAGGTCATACGCACAAACAGTCTGTCCTTGCGGGCCGTGCTAGGGCGAGATCATTAGAATCCGGCATGTCTTTGCGTAGTGTCTTCGTGGAGTCATCGAGCCCATATGCGCTGCACTGTTGACGCAGTCTGTTCAATAGGGCACCAATGTTGCGGAAGGATAAACCACACCCGCGATATGACATAATTGTCAAAGGTGAACATTTGCTGTCAGGGCTGTCACATACCCGCTCCCGACAATGTGGCATGTTTCGAACAAATAAACACACTCACGTCACATCAACAGTGGTCTACCACAGCATTGTAGCTCTGGTCTTCCTCCGATTGCTGTTTCAAGATGCCATGCCAGGCGCTTCTGATGCGTCACGGAGCTGTCCTGCTAAACAATTTATCTCTTTACGCTGTACATATTTTGCAACTTTTGCATTAATCCGTTATCTTCTTCTTAGTGTTACATTTTTAATGGCGAGCAGTGTATCATGAACCTTAACTCCCAAAAGGACAAGCATGAAGAAGAAAAACTGTTGTCAATTCTTTATATCGGAGGTCTTCATGTTTTTTTTTGTCTGTTGTCAAAAGAAAGTTGCTCTTGAATTTCCTGTGTGTGCAAGAGCCTAATATTTTCCCTGTCAAGGCTTTTGATGTTTCATTATAAGAGCAAACAAGCAGTTATTTATAAGGCAGTTGGTGAGCCTCGCCTTTTAATGTGGTGCTTTAAAGCTAAGACTCTGACTGACTCCTTTCCAACAGATTCTCATTACCCCCCTCCCCCACGAAAAAGAAAGAAAAGGAGGCAACGCGTCTTCATTCGTGGACCAATGGCCTTCGCGACACTCTTGTCCTCCTCGAGCGGAGGCCTTTCTTTGAACTTTAAAGTCATTTTTATCCATTCTTTTATACGGTCCTCTGACAATATTCTTTGTTTTCTGAAATCGAATTCCCAAGATCATAATGGTCTCTCATGAGAAAGAAAGCACATAATTATCTGCACAAAAATCTTCCTTGTAAAAAAAAGATAAAAATGAATTTTATGGGCGGTAACAGCACTATGGTATATTCCTTGTGTATCGTATCTTCGTTTTTACGCGCCCACTTTTTTACTTTTGGTTTATTCGCAAAATGTCAGTTTTGAACAGCGACGTAGCTGAAGTTCTTGTTGACTGCAACACCTCCAGAGGCTGAAAAGAAAGATCAAAAGAAAGGCATTTCTAACTTTGATGTCATTTTTTGTATCCCTGTTTAGGTTCATATCCCTGTTGTATCCCTGGTTTTTTGTATCCCTGTTGTAAGAAGATGATCCATCTTTTCTGTCAACCAATGAGAAAGAGTTAGAAAATGTTGATTAAATATTTTATGTAGGGTACGAAAGAGTGATAAAAAGTGTTGGAGCATTCTAAATGCAGACATGGAAAATAGTGACCAAACTAGATGGACACAGACAGCAGGTAATGAGGAAGATCTGAGGAGAGTGTGGGAAGGACGAAACAATACTCAGGAAAACGACAAAGACAAGAATGAACTGGTTATGTAGCGACTACAAACTGAGGAATACAATTCAAGACATGGTTAGGAAAAAATGTAGAAAAGAAAAAAGATGGATGCAACTTCTGGACAATATTATACAAATAGCACGGAAGCTTATAACAAGCTTGATTTTTGCTCGTGTAGGTACGATTGATGCAAGAAGCTTGATTCAAATTTAAAATTGACTGTACTAAGTTGACTTCATGTTGAAACTTTAATTCAAGACCGTTGTCTTCATATATTTGGTCACTAGTGTCATGGAAAGTTTGTATCACGCTTGGTGTAACAACTTTGATATGGCAAGCTTCCAACAAGCTTGTCAAGTGCCAACTAGTAAGTATGATTCAACAAGCTTGTCAGATGCCAACTAGTAAGTATGATTCAAGCATGATTTAGTCTTGCGAATTTGCTATGACAAGCTTAATATAAACTTTCTACTTGACAAGGTAAGCTTACAAAAAGTTTGAATCAAACGTAGTTTGCTCTGCTATCGGTGTAAGGAAGATAAAGCTCTGTTAGGATAAGGAGGAAAGCACATGATCGGGATGAATAGAAAGGGGCTAACGTACTTTAATGGACCTGCCGGTTCCCGCTATACACAACTGAAGATAATAATGAGGCAAATTCTTAACGTCAGTGCCTTGAGACATGTTCACCGTCACTCCTTTTAGTTTGGTGGTAGAAGTCTGGGTGCAGAAGGAGAATGACTCGGTAAATATTGCTTTGTACTAATACAAATATTTGAAAAGAGCATTCGTAATCAGTACATTTCAATCGCAACCACGCAATATAACATATTCTCGTGTTAATTATTCATGAAGATCATTTGACACTAATGATTACATCTGCAATTTAAGCTTTGAGCCAGCGTAATTTATCCTAACTGCAAAATTTCCCCACAATATCTGAATTGTGAACACTCACTATCGGAATTTCATACGATGCGATAACAACTCGCATTAGTTTTCTTCTTGCAGTTTTACTGCCTTGGTAAGTATGTCTCGAGCCAAATAAAGAAGAAAACTATACTCAAGAAATATATGAATGACTTGCCGTGTACGCTACTGTTTCCTAGAATTAGTAACGAAAACTCCTTGTTTAAATAATTACGTACCACACCCGTCACGACTAATTGATCAACGAAATTTGCTGAGAGTACAGATTATGATATTGGAAAAGGTCTAATTACTAATTACATATAACGATAAACACACTAATATATTTTAATGATTCAGAAATATTGAGAATTGCAACAGGGGATTCTAAACACACAGATTATGTTTAATTTTGTAATGTGCAGCAGTTCATACATCGAATTTAGAACTAACGAGACTTAGTTGTTACTTTGGTCAAACCAGAAGAGACATCTATATTTCATTAGAAGAACATTTACGAGACACAAAGCATCTGAACTCTAAACTGGTATCTGGTACTTCAAAATATTTAGCAGACACAAAACATACGACCAAGGACTTGAGAAATAGTCCTGAATATTTGCACAATTTGATTTACGAATAATTTAATATGATTAAAATGATATCAGGCCTCAACAATGATGTGCGGCACATTTGAAACAATAGTTGTAGCGAAATAGTTTAAAGAGTAAAGGGAGAATTTTGGTCGATTTGAAACTAATGGTTCCATTTTTGGTTCACCACGTGTACTACAATGATGCAATATACCTAGAACAATCATTGCTCACATTAAAAGAATGTTCAAACAATTTAATGTGTTTCAATGGGACTATTTTCCATTCTTTTGCCAAATCAGTCCAGATGAAGCTTCATTGTTTTTTGCCCTGGCTCTTCATTTGTGACCTATGAAACTATATACGTAAATTTTATTGTGTTATGCATTTGCAGCTTTTTAAATATGGCGAGCTATACTGCGTTACCGTTGTCTTTAATTTTCGTTGAGTTGAGTGTGATTGAGATCACTGCTACTAATAAACATCCTTAAAATAATATCAAAATAACAAGTTTAGTTATGTGTTTCAATTTTATGAGAACGTTCGTTCCTAACTTAGTGACAAGTGCTAGAGGCAAAATAGTGGCGTTTTAACTCCTCGTATAGAATCAGCCTTAACATTTGTATGAACAAAGCGCATAAATAAACACGTGGTGAAAATTCATTCTGAGACAACGGAAGGGAAGATGCCAATCGGGGGGGAAATACTTACAGTAGTGTAATTCTATAGCTACGACCCCATATGGAAAACTTGTATGCTGAGATTTAGCCAGGAGTTTTAGTTTTGGGGTGTAAAATCAAAATTGGGGGTATAAGCGGAGTTTTGCACGGTTTCTATCCTTTTTGACTATGAACATTTTAAAGTTGAGGAGTCAATTCCGCAGAGGATCTGACGGAATCATTACTTATATGTAATCTGTCACATGAAGACAAAGCAAATGCTTTGAAAAATAAAAAAATCTCTTTCTTTAGTCTAAAAATAATTTTATCTAGTCAGTAAACAGTTTAGGATCGGGTTAAATTTCATGTCAGAGAAGAAAATACACTTGAATGGGATTGCCAAGTACTTACTTAGACTGTATCACAAAGAAGCTATTTAGTAATTCCGAGAGTGTTGCCCCATCTAACAATAAAATGTCACAGCACATGATTAACTTATATGAACAAAAAAACAATATATCGTTCGAATTGGTGGTTGATATACCGTAGAATAACCTAAACGTAATATAATTCACAATAATTTGTTGCGTATCAGTGACAATTGCTAAAGTCGAAGGCGCTGTGTTTGGCCATGGTCGTAAACGACTATGTTACCATTGTTTAAAGCAGTGTTCAATAATATGTTGTCAGGCAGATCAACACAAATGTTTCACTCGGTATGTTTCTTGTTTTGTATTTTTTAAAAAATGTTACTTTCATGCCCAAGAATAACTTTGGTGCAGGCCGGGATATGGAAAGGGAGTGGACGTAGGAAGAAAATAGGTCAGGTTGTAGTTTAAAGGTACTATACAGACATTCACCTAATGTAACTGATGTACAGGATAGTCGGGTGTGGAGTTCCGACGCGCGTGCCTCCCCATTGCCGTTCCGAAGTCCGCGACGTTATCACTTGGAATGCTAGGTCGGTATGTTTAAGATATTATATAATGGTAGGTGAGCCAAATAACGCCACCTTAAGATCATATCTGATGTAGCTAGTAAACCATGGTAGTTAGAAGTACAAAACAGATTGTGTCAGCAGTGTGGTATGAAGATTGATGTACAATGAGGGCGGGAAAAAAAAGAAAATTTGTTACATGGTGGCGTTATTAGAAACATGGTCTTATAATAAGACTTGTCCACATACTTTGCATTAACCTACACAATAGGAAATCTTTCGCTTGTAAACAAAAGCGACAAAGACAAGAACAATGCTCAGGCACTTTGCTGACTACAAATAGGCGTATATACCACACATTCAGTGTGAAATTCATTGCAGTTAGTGGAAAATGGTTTCTACAAAATAATAACTCCCACTTTGAGAGAAATTCAGAAACGCTTTCTTATTTAATCTAGAAGATACAAAAAATGGATATAAATGTGTAAATTACAAAGGTATACATTGTGCTTTTATCAAGGTATTCGCTGTGGCGTTATTGGGGTACACCACAGACGATCATGTTACCACTTCATTTTCTTACATATTATAAAACTTTCGGTAGTTTCTTGTGCTTGCGGAACAAAAGACATTCGACTCTTGATATAGGTATGACTATCAGCAATTCTGACTCACAATCGATGTGAAATTCAGGCAAATTTACACACCTGATCAGGCAAATTTAACAACGACCTTCTCTGTCGAGACCACAGCACCAAGTGTGCGTCATAGCACCTCTCCTATGATCACTAGTGCAGTTAGTTTCTAGCAGTCCTGCTAGAGGGCATTTGCCTACATATTCGTACTTCTGAATTCCTGCCAGCTGTTCTCGTTTCCAAAATAAAGGGGAATGGCATTAACGGTTTCTGTGGCGTTATTTGGCCGACCTACCTTATATAATTGAAATACATATTTGATTTTTTTTGCTACAGTATTTACATCCAGCAAAGTATTTATGTATACGCAGCACTGTTACATAATAACAATACGAATACTCACAAGTAGAAGTAGAAATATATGGGGATAAGATTTTTTAAATCTTTCATCAAATACTACACCGTCAGTCACAGAATAGATATGAGCGTTACTCTAAAGAAGCAAGTAATGATTAAATCATATATCGCAGAAATAAATCTTTTTCTGGTGGGCATCTCTCTCGGAGGTAACTGGGGCATCTGTCCCGGTGGAGCATATTTCCTGGTATTACCTTATGTGTGGCGGAAAACAGGTGACGTAGTGTCTTACTACATAGATGGAGGTAGATGCCCACTACCTTGAAACAATAAGAATATATATCGTCGTCGAAGTACAGTATATAAATATTAAATGTATATTCAATACTGCTTTTGTACACTATCGTCTTCATCGTATATAATAAGACAATAAATCTTCATTGATGCTGTTGTATAACTTGAATATAAATTAGGTTTCTTCAATCGTAGACTTTTTATCTTATCGCAGGGCTTTTTCTTCGTAGATTCTTTACTGTGGTATCGTCCAGACATCCGATGTTACTACTTTATCGCGCTAGGAAGAATCCACACTGCTCCAAGTCTGCGAACAAACACCACCTCTGGCAGTGGTGACTACTGCTTCATCTTTCGTACAAGAACAAGGAAACACACACGATTGCTATATGAGCAAGATGCTCGGTAGCGCTCGTATATCATCGTAATAAAACAGCGAAATATAACAGGTAATAATCCGAAATTCGATTTATTAAAATCCAATAAGGGAATTCTCTCAAATACACCAAACATTGTTTCTTAGTACCAATGACAATACAACTTATTGGAATTCTCAAAGTTCTCTCTTCAAATTCATTAAAAAATTGACATAAACATTTCTTTTGCTGATAATTTTGATTACATAGAAATAGAAGCAAGTAATTGTCGTCCTTTAAACTTTCATTCAATCCAAAATAAAACTTTTCCCCTATATACTATCTTTCTTCTAACAGCCACTGTCATCTATTTTAGCTTGGCAAACTATTCAGCCAGATGAAGCCAATGCTTTACTGAGTTACGGATACTCGGTACATATTTAATAGAATGTTTGCTATACGATAGAGAACTATTTTTTAATTTCACACAATACGTAAAGTCATTTCCGCACTAAATTGGTGTATGTTCCACTATAACACAAAAGAGAGAAATCTGTGCTTTCAAACAGTAGTCGCCAAATTGGACATAGCAACAAATATTGTCTAAAGTTGTGTAAATATATTCATTCACACCTATTCATGTATTTTAGTCGTATTACGGATAATGTAGACATGAAGTGTCATATTTTAATTTTACCATTGTTGTCATATAGCTTAATTAAAATATATTAGGCATCCTTTCGCAAATGAGTGGGCAACTTACACTGATGTGTTGGGTAAGAGGCCTATTTTGATATGGTAGTTTCAAGGCCTATATATCCGTTGTATATACATTTACGTCGATATACTTTCGTCAGTACAAGGATGTATATTCAATATATATTTGTACAAAATTTTGCTTTTCTATTTCTTTTAATTACTCCACAATGTTTCCTAGACCAAAATGTGTGGCATCTTCCCTCAATTTACTATATATAAACGCTTATCTGGTCTGAAGGACTTACGGTTGTTTACAAATTACTAATAATGTTGAATACGGTACACAAAATTAAAATTTCATGATGCAGGATCGTAAATTTTGTAGGATTGTAAATGTAAATATGAAACGTAAATATGGGTAGCCACTTATCAAATAAAACCATGAACTATTTATTTCTGTATGATGCATTAAGACTATAATAATAATAATAGCCTAATAGGTACTGAATATTTCGAGTTTAACGTACTCCATTATAGATGGCATATACATAATTAAAAAAGAAGGATTTCTTTTCGTAGCTTGTGTCCAGTATTTATTAGTAGGTTTATCGAAATTATTTGTTGTGCATGTTATATTAACAACATTCACAGTACGGTAAATTAAACTTCACATCGTGTACACAAGAAAGCAATTTAGAAATACCTCTTACCAATTTGATTGTAGCACTGCTATATAATTCTTAAATCTCGAAAGAAGATATGCTTTGAAGATCAGTTTTGTATAATGTAAAATATTATTTAATATACTTTTGAAGTTGGATTATTGAGTAGCGTTTAGGAGTCGTATATGGTTTCATAAGCATTACTTTCAACATTTGAACGTACACTCTGGCAATGAATCAAACCAGGGTGCGAAATCGTCTCTGGTGCACTTGTAGGGAGGAGAGTAAATGGATAAATATTTGACATTCTTAGTGAAATACATGAATTAATGTTAGCATGTGTAAACACATGAAAAAAAAAATCAAAGCCACAATGACAGAACACAATGAATACTAGTTCTTCATTCGGAATACTGTTGAGGAAAAAAAATGAATTCATAATCTTCAGAAGAGGGCAAATCTGTTCTGTTACACATGATTGTGCAGCCAGGTCTCAATCAATGTCCCCTCTCCCCCTGCAAGAGAATATCTAAGGCCGGAGGTCGATTCGGGCTATTAAGAGACTGGGTGAAGGGCTCCCTTGGAAGAGTCGCCCCTCGTATTGCGGGGTTTCTCGCCATACTACTTACGCCACTGCTATAGATCATCTCACTCTTAGCTTTACAACCACAGTGATCTGATCTGAGAACTCGCGTTTTTACGAAAACATCTCAGGATGGGCGTCAAGATACGCTAAAGTGTTTTCCTGTAGCCTTAGTAGATGGCACATAACGCAATCTACATGGACTCTATTTATCAACATGCACGGCAGTGCATGAGCCAAGTTCTTCGCGTCAGAAAACGTCAGCACTGCCAGAAGCATGTTATACACGAACAAGAGTTTATGGCAAAATCGACGATTTGGGGG
>JAGDQP010012249.1:0-18709 GCA_022664845.1 Lepisma saccharinum
TATAAAATATTGTAGCATCTCTCGATCTCGATCTACTTAACTTTTCAATTTGGACCACCAAAAGGTGGATAAAATTTTGTTTCGCAAAATTATTTTCACAGTGTCGAAAGTGGGTTTTGTGAGCAATTGTAGCAAATTTCATGGAAATATCTGGAAAACTTTCGCTTTTACACATCTGTTTCTCAGTTACAATAATTAATAACGGTAAAGAAAAAGCTATCCCCTGTGCGATTCGCACGCACCGTGAACGGTGCATGGGGGATGTGGAGGTAGCGCTCCACATCTCGACCTACGGTACGAAGTGCGGTGGGGTGGTCAGTCCCACGCTCGACTGACTTTACCTTCCCAAGGTGCCCAGGAGTACTAAGAGCACTCTGGTACTCAGTTTGATAGGAGGCTGAATGCAATGTAGAGCGCCAGGCATGGGGACGATGGGTGCCTAACTTGTGACTGAAAATGTATCACAAAAATTGAACAGGATATTTTGAAACTGGTTAAATCAAAATAGACTCAGATTGCGCGATATAATACTTACAATACAATCTGTCAAAAGTTAAAATTTGTGTTACGTTGAACTTATCACACTGGACGAAGTATATTAGAACTTTTAATTGAAGTTTTAATTTCTAGATTTGCTAATGACAGTTTTCTTTTGGTGATGTTAGATTCGTTCAGGCTGGTTTACGTTAAAATAAACGACAATAAATGATCGTATCATAATGTGGCAATACTTATCCTAAGCTGGGTTTGTTCGTAAAACTGCCATAATATATTCATTTCATAATTTGACATGACAAAAAGGACATACATACACATGTGTTTACTTACCACACAATACATACAGACAAAATGAAACACATATACTCAATTTTACATTTTCCTCGTATTTGAACTTGGTTATTCATAGGCGGTCAGATCGTTGGCAAAATGGAGTAGGGGAAACGCGCTGGACATTGTAGTTCGAAAGCAAACTAACATGGGTTCAAATCCTGTTCAAGCCAAAGGTTCTTTTTACAAAGCAATCGTGAATAATCTAATCATCTCTTCTCATACAAAACGGAGAATATTTCCGACTGTGGAGTGGAGGAACTGATAGTGAGTCATTATAGCGAGGAAGACCATTTGCGAATGTTGGTTGGGAAAGTTCAAATCAAGTCTCAGGGGGTTACGAGGAAAGTAAACAACACGTCATTGATCAGAAATACGCACTTTTCATGTTATTATTCTTAGAAAGAAACACCATAACATGTTAAGCAAGCGTTAAGTACAGCCAGCTGTGGAGTATCGCTAGCGTACGGGACTTCCAATTCGAAAACCTGCGTTCGATTCCCCACCAGCCAGTTTCTTTTTCGCATACACTGAAGTATTCAAACAGATTTATCTCCGGGTTATGGAGAACCTACGAAGTCAGAATCCGAGTAAACAGTGCGTGTGCTGTTTAGCATAATGATAATGTAATTTTCATGTTTTTCATTGGTCTCTTCCTCTCTTTGTTGCTGTATTCTTATCGTATATTTGCTGCGTCTTTCTCTTCTTCTTCTCTCTATTTATCCCTATTTTTCTCTTCCTTTACACACACTCTCTCCTTTTGTGCGTCTTCCAGAGCCAATTTCGGGCCACTTTCGATGACCCGGTGATACGGGCTGACCCAAACATAAGTGACCCGGTAACCCGATTGACCCGGTCTGGAAACCCTATTTTACTGGAAATTTCGGCGTCGTATTTTTCTTGTTCTCGGGGTCACATCTCCGGTCCTGGTCACCCCTTAAAGAAACATTGTTCAAACGGAATGAAATAATTAAAATCTCTCCTTCATCCTACGGGTTATCAAGTATAAATCTAATCAATGGGTCAGCATGGCCTACAGTATCTACTGTTTTTTTACAATCAGTGATTCCGCTAGACCCCGGTCCCTGTAGGGGATGTCAGCCCAAATCCTCGAGACTACCCCCAACTTTAACATATTGCGGACAAACGTTGATAGAAACTGTGCAAAACTCTACGTCCACCCTCCCAATTCTGACTTTACGCCCCAATCTGAAAATCCTGGCAGCATCCGTGATTACAAAGTATTCCGAACCAGTATGTTTAATAAACCCCACCGAATTTGCAGACTAACCCCGCGCAAACAAACAATGTGTGTTACACATTTGACATTATCCTAGATGTGTATCAAAACTCTGGAGTTTCACTGGAAATCATAAGTATTTATTCTGACCACCAAGTTTGGTCTCCATTTTGAAAGTGATTTAATGAATTTTTGAAGCACCCTTTATATATATTCGAATAACCCTGCAAAAATATAAAATCACTTCTCTCTTGCTGTTAGATTTGATTTGTGGGAACTGAACTTTATACTGTGTTAACTGAACTTAATATTTTTTACTACTTTTAAATTCCATATTTTTTATCTGTACTTCTTCTTCTTCTATTTCTCCTTCTCTCTTTCTCACTCTCTCTCATTTCTCTGCCTCTGTCTTACAGACATCCATCGGTTTCAATGTTTGATTGTATGTTTAAATTTCTCCCTTGATCAACTTATGTATATTGATTCGTCTCGCTTTCATTTTATCGATACTAATACATGTGTATTAAAAAGAAAAACGTGTTCATGATGTTCGCTGATTTTAGTATGGGCGAGACGAAGGAAGGAGAAAGAGGGGGTCTGTTTACTAGAAACGATTATGGGATAAGAAGGTGCCATTTGGGTTTCCTAGCTGGACGGCGTTCGCTGTCGCAATATTTTTGATGCAAAGTGTACCATCCCGGTATATGCCTGTCGTGACTGAGGAAAACACTGGGAAAACCTAAGTCAGGACAGTCAGTCGCTGGTACCGAACCGAGGACCTCCCGAATACGAAACCAACGTTCTACCAAATAAGGTACGGTGCTCGGAAGAAAGCATACTAGTTTCGATGTTTATCACATGCACGGACACACAATATCATAGGCACGCCCATACAAAATAACGTAAATAACAACATAATATCAGAAATTATCAAGCATAAATATCGTGCATCGTGCCCTATTTTTAAGAACTGATAGAAACAGACCTTTTCTCTTGTCTTTCATGCGTAACGTTAGTGTTCTATGGAATTCATTAAGAAAGAAAAAAGAAAGAAACCATGGGTTTTAAAATTCATTTTTGTATCTCCATGTTCGGTAAGAATTTTTTCTATCGGAGAATTTGAATTAAACTTTTCAGTACCCTTCAACTAGTAGCCCACCTAAAATAAAAATTTTGTTAGGTTTCCTATTTTATTGTTTGAAATGGGACTCTCTTAAGTTTTTCATTATTTGCTACATACTACAAGAAATCATAAATATATTTTTCAGAACCCAGGATGTGAGATAATGTTTTCTGTTAAAGAAAAGAAAATTCCAACCCTTGCTCGCTCACTCACACTCTCTCAGAATCACACACCGCCGACTCAACGTTAATTGGGTGGCCTATCTTGTAGGCTTAGAGAAAAATCGTGTATAACAAAGTGATGTGAACATAATTTTGGCCATGATAGTACATCTCTGTCTAAGATTCGGAATTGTTCATTTGAATAATTAAAATCGAATTCAAATAGTCGACTGTCAATGATACCTTCTGTAGTCCCCAGAAATTATCAATGATCTCTCTACACAAGCGTTTTAACCCGGGAAATGACTTCACGAGCTCACACATTTTAGTTGAGTCGAGTTGCGTTAAAACAAAGTATTGTGTGAAGTAGTACACCAATCGTACCGTGCAGTAAGTATGGTTGCTTATATTCCAGGCGCTGGAAATTAGACACAAACTTGAAGTATAAGGTATTTTAAAGTAAATCAAAGGGTAAAAATAATTTGGCCCAAAATTATCAAAGCAATAAATAGTTACAAAGCAGGAAATATATATTGTTTCGAAGCAGGAAAGATAATTATTTGTTAGTTCTCAATTAAACTGTTGAGGTTCTCGTACATACTCATCCAACACTCAATGAGACAATTAACCTTCAGTAATATAGTGAATGTTATATAAATAGCAAGCTATATCAAATAGTGAAGACACGCTTCAGAACGAAATAAATATAGCAATATTTATTTTGTTTTACGATTAAAACTTAGTAGCTTCTTGGTGCCATCTGTGAGCTCAATGTAAAGATAAGGCTTCTCAAATGGTTAATAACTTTATTCTATAACACTACATCTGTACCTTCTCTAGACACTGGTATCATAATATCCTCAGAAATTGTAGCTGCATCTGAAATGCTCGTAACTATGAGTCTATTAAAGTATAATTAACACTTAAGAAAATCATCACACGCGTTTATAAGTTTGAGGAAGTAATTTACGAACAATAGTACTAGATACCATGTAAATAAAATTTTTGATCAAAGCGAGAGTAGTGTGGAAGGATATCAATGTCAAATATTGAATACTTTGAACAAAAACATTTGACATTTAAAGTTCTTGAAATTCATGGTTCAAATTTCTTTGTATAGTCTTGTACATCTATCATTCTTTTGATATTACTGGTTATCGTCGGCTTAACTAGAAACCCTTGTAACTTCAAAAAAATATGTAATTTTACAGGAGAAACAAAAATAGATGTCTTTCTTACATTATACATGTGAAGATCGTAAAAATGAATCAGGATAACAGAGTAAGATAGGCATTAATGAACCGCAACAATATAATCATTATTTACGTCATTTAAGTAGAAATTTTAAGCAATTGTTACGAGTTTGTATAGTATTTAACGTATATACAAGGTTTGGAGATAGGAGAATTTCTTGATATATAACAACGCAACAAATGTTGGCAATTTTCAACTTTAATTAATTTTTTACAGCAAAATATTACAGTTCTCTGAAATAACAACAAATTCCTGTCTGTGCATTGGTAAATTTGTAAATTAATGTATTCTGCAGTGTTTTAGATATTTAAGAACAATAGAAAATGAACACGAGCTATTAGAATACTAATATTACCTTTCAAAATAGCAAAATCTCCTGAAAAGGTGCGAAAATATTATATTACCTATTATGAAATTCCATACTGTGTTTGTATTAGGCCTACTTGTAGCCTTCTAGGCAATTCCGACGAAAGTCACTCATATTTCAACATAAGGAATATTGTTATAAAAACCATGATAATCTTTTTCAATAGTTGCTTTGAAGGACTGTAAATGTTCAAATTTAGCTTTTTTTACTGGTGATCTATGTTTATGAAGACTTGGCAGGTTTGCAACTGGTGTAGCTGTTACGTTTTGCTGTCTTCTGACAGGAAGAAGTTTCCAGTCATCCGTAAACCTTAATTTATATGACATCTGTCCATCCGGGTTGTATAGCAAAGCTCTGATATCTGTAACCGTAGGATCATCAACTTTTTTACCTGGTCAAATACTACGGTACAATTGATTGCTTTGAAAGTTTTTGAAAAATATGTGGTCCAAATACTTCACACAGTAGGGTTTTAGGTTTCTTCGTGCTTCCTGACAAACATTCACATAATCAGCAGGAATATTAATTCTTCTATATCGCAGTTGATGTTCTATTTTTGAGTGCATGGAATCTGCTTCCATTTGGGTGTGCCCTCTTTCTAGACTTTTTTGTTCAATGACCACATTGTTACACATGGAAATGTTCAAAAGAGCATTGGAGACAACAGCATATCGGTTTTGATATGTACAACCATCACTGTATAAAATAAGTTTATTGCATGATTGTGGAAGTGGGAGCTGGTAGAGAACGAAGTCACTTATAACACTAGCGAATTCCTGAGCTGAAAGACCACCTTCTGTTTTGTTCCAGAGATAACAGTATCCGTCCTTTGTTTGCAAGTTTAAAATTGTAAAATTGTGAACTGCAAGTTTTGTTTTGTAATAAAGGCCTGACGCATTTGACTTCGGACACAACAGCAACAACTGAAGATCCATTGTGAAAACAACAGAGGTGTTATTATGTTTGTCACATTGCTTTTCTGATCTTGCTTCTTTCTTCTTCCTTTGGTGTGTTTGGTATTCCACCTCGCTTAAATTTCCCCTTCTGAATGCCACACAAATATCACATTGATCTTTTTTTTGGTCGAAAAAGGCTAAAATTTCGAGCTTCAAACATTTTGTGAAATGTACAAATTGACAACGGTAATACCTTCTCTTTGTTACACCATTCTTCTTTGTACACTTTATATAACTGCTGTTGGGACAACCACGTCAGCTCTAGGTAAAGTTTCTTAGATTATGACCGACAATAATGGGATTCTAGCTTGGGCAGTGAATCAAAGAACTTATGAAGAGCAGTTACTTTTGTTTTGTCTTCTGTATTTGAAGATGTGTTACTTTGACTGACCAAACTTCTTGTTTCAGTGACGCACTTCTTTTTCCACTTCAAAAATGACCATTCACCTATCGCTAGTGTGTGTAGAAACATAGTTTTACAGACTCTCACTTTTTTCCCTTCCGTTTTTAGATAGTAGGAAAAACTTTATTTCCTTCTAGATTGCTCAGAATTTTTCCTGTCTCTAGGGCGCATTTTCACCTTTTTTTTCATTATAGCTGTCAAAGTATATTTTCTTTTCTCCCCACGTTAAAGTCCAAAAATGATCAAACATGTTACTTCTTTCTTCCTCAGTTATAGTTCCACATTTCAATGAACCACCTTTCTTCACAGCACATGAACAACGACATCCAAGCTTGCGACCTTTTCGTAAAACATCAAACCACTACTTTCCATCCTCAGTCTTCACCTTTCCTTTATATGGTTGGCCCTTCTCTATAGCTGTTTTATATTCTTGGTATTTCCAGGTATTTTTGTTAACCTGATGCCCCTTTCGTTTTGTTATTTTGCCTGATTGATCATCCGTATCGCTTACAAAGAAGTCTACATCATGAGTTTCTGATTCTTCTTGACGACCACTATCAGCATCAGCATCAATTACAACATTGGTATCACACTTTTCTGGTACACTGAAGTGATATTCAGTGCAACTGTTCGAAGGGTTACTCTCACCTATTTGTATTTTTCTGTTAATACTTCCATCATTGTACATATCACTCACTACGCTCATATTGCTTTCTTTTGGCACAGAGTAATCATTTGTACTTATAATGTCAGAACTAGTACACTCGATTTCACTCCCAATTTCTTGATAAATTGAATCGTAAATCATGTTAACAATATTACTTGTAACTGCGTCATTAACTGGTTCTTCAGTAGTGCTCGTAGATGGAACTAAGGACCCATCTTGAACAATATAATATGTCCCTTCTTGTAACATACTGCTTAAGTTACATTCACTCGCTTCTTCCTTAGGGCCAATAATTTGTCTATTTCGCGACATGCTGAAAAGAAAAGAACACTTTATTAGAACTTAAACCCCTTGTGTTACGTCTCATTTAGTGTAAAAGCAATAGGTAAATGTTTTAATTATTTCTCTTGCTATTAATAATTAAAACACTGCCGAACACAGAAAAACTCGTAACTCCACATGAAAACTAGAATCCATCCGTTTAGAACTTGATGAATACCACGTATCTCCATTGACTATATTTTCAACGTTACAACACTGTTTCAACAAAAATACTAAACAATTTAAGTCATTTTTATTGTTCTCTACAACTTACCTAAAGTATTAGCAGAATTTACAACACTTGACTCCACTTAGAACAGTCTAATTAAAGCATACATCGCACCATCTACTTGCTGCCTACTGCCTCCAATGGAACTTAAGGGAGTTACAAGTTTTTCCTTAAAGATATTACTGCTTTAAACATACGAGGATTTCAAATGTGCATCTACAGCAGTTGAAATTTTTTTCTCAGTTACGAACTTTGTACACAACGTAGAGAAGCAGGTTTTCTAACAGATAGCATCAATAACTAAAAAATGACAAAAAGTGGAGTTACGAAGGTTTCTAGTTAAGCCGACGTTGTGTATTTTTTTTTTTAAATCAAGGTAGGGGAAAGTTGCAAAAAATACAGTCCTTTTGCGGCAAAACCTCGTTCACAAAAATAAGTGAACAAATGAGAATTTATCAAAAAGTACTTTATCTGAAATGTGTTTAGTAGTATGAAAAAGGAAATTAGTACACAAGTAATGCATAATAGAAAAAGAAATATTTGCTGTTGAAGGTAGATTTTACTCTTTTGTGAAAATGACTCCAAATATGGAATACTCTTTAATAATTCCGTTTTCTTCCCCCGAATCGCCAGAATAGCCTTCATCCCACTTCTTACCTTTACTCTCAACTCTCTTTCGTTTATCCATCCTGCAACAATGGGTAAAACATGTTCTAGAATCCAGTTAATACGGGCGCAATTTAGATCTGAAATACGACAGGAAGGTTGCTACATTTAGTCTCGGAGCATACAATCGTTTGCTGGATACTCAGGCTACATTTTGTAACTTGTATCCGACTATAAGCTGTAGAGTATGTATGCAGATCTCCTGCCGCAATTGGTATGCATAAAACAAATTAGTAGGCTCCTATATATACATTTTAGAAACCCTAAATATTCCATAATACGCCACTTACCATTTTGAATTATAATGATTCATACCAAAACAATGCAACAACATTGTGGAATAGAGATGGCGTAGTTTAAAAGCTACTTCCCTATTGTCAATTTTCTATTATAAATTTAATCTATAAATTATTGCTGTTAGTATTAGATTACTTTTAAAAATCCTGCCTGTCACAAATTAACGAGAAGACTACAAAAAGGGACATACGAACAGAACGCCAACGTCATCAAACCTACAGCTTCCACATCAACTCACTCTAATACTAAATCTGAGAGACCTATCACGTGGTGGAGAGGAAGCAGTGATACCAGCCTCTGTTTCCATTAAATCCCGGTATTCCATATTTGATGACTTTTCCCTTCATCTGTCATCCTTTTGATAATTACTGGTTATGCGTACCAAAAAATCAAAGTGAATATTAAAATATACAAATCTTTACACAAGTTCATGGCCAAGTTAAATACAATACAAATATCAATGTAATTCAAACTGCAAATAATAAAACAAGGGAAAATTAGTATATTTCATCATCTCATCTAATTTACTGTAACAAGTTCTGGTTTAAAGCTGTAACACTGGGCCTTGTTAGCCCAAAACATCGCACCCACTAAGTTACAGTAAAACGTATATTTGATAGTCATACGAGAACCATTGAGCTAAATTAATACAAGTACTTTTGCAGTGTATATTTGTACTTATAGGTCAATATGTATAACATATAACTAAACAAAGTACTGAGGTTTGTATTGTTAATGACTGAAACACAAACTATAAATTTGACAGCACAAAAATAACGAGAAATCTTTGTTCGATGATTATTTAGTGTAGTGGTTTAATAGGAATAATATCTCTGACTTTTTTTAAGAAAAAAAAACATTTTCTTCTTCGCAGTAAACACAAGTTCATTATAACATATTTTTCGCTCAGCTCAAGTTACTTTCATAACAATGCACGTGATATGTTTTCCACGAATAACCTAGATCCTGAAAAGGAACACCATTCATCCCCCCCTGGGGCACGTGTCATCTGTCAAAACAACTAACGAGTTAGTTAACACTAGATAGGAGTCAAGATACCGTTTCTCGTTATCTTGTTAAGACGTCTTCATTACGGATTTTGATCGATCGATCGAACTTTTGTCCAAGATGAGGAAGGATAGCCCACCTGCCCTCTCCCTCTCTCTCTCTCTCTCGCTCGCTCGCTCGCGCGTTCTAATTGGCCTGCAGTCATGTTATGCCCTTGAAATCATTAGAACATGAAATCTGTCTTTCTTTAGAGAGTTCTCAGGGTCAGACTTTCAGATTCTCAGTTTCAATTGTAAACAAACTATGAGTTCTCAGATTCAATTATAGACATACTCAGAATGAGTTTATTGAAATATTAAGGCGGAACCGATGACCCCTTATTCAAACTTTTCGCAAGCTTACCATGTCAAGTATATAAGCTTACGTTAATCTTGTTATATCAATTTTAAAGCTTGAGTCAAGCTTCAATCATACTTACTAGTTGACACCTGACTAGCTTGAACCAACAAGTGAGAAACAGGACTGCCATGAAACTAGCGGTCAAATATATCAATACAACTGTCTGCGTCAAGCTTGAATCAGAATTGCAATATGAAGTCAGCTTAGTACAGTCAATTTCAAACTTGAATCAAGCTTGTTACATCAATCGTAACTACACAAGCTAAAATCAACTTAAAATCAAGTTTGTGATAAGCTTGCATGTTATGTAGGTGAGTGAATATCGATAGAAAATAGCGAAGAAAGTTTTTAACGTAAATTTGCGCATTGTTATCAATATCAGAAATGAAGATGAAAATAATAGTGAAACTTATTCAGTTATAATACATTTTCTGTTTGTTTTAACAATGTATCACGTTTTGATAAAAATCAAAGGCATTGTTGCACTCACATAAGACAACTGAATCGTCACAGTAACGTAAATTCTTGCTTTGTGACAGCGTACTTGATTTTCCTTGGTAAAATATTCAACAATTTCTTTTTAAAAACCTTCTACAAAAAAAATATTAAAATCTCTATTTTAAAAGATCGCTGATAATTTTAGCCTTTTGGAGACCGAAGATCAGCTATAACAAGGAGAAAAATGCTTAAATATTACAAATGTGGCAAAGGGACAATATCTTATATTCCCGACTATTCTCTCAAGAAAGAACTGCTAAAAGCAATCGTAGAAATTGAGTACCAATATCCTTCCGAAGTTCAATAAGAATGCATACCTCTTGCTTTAATGGGAGTTGATGTGTTGTGTCAAGCCAAAAGCCACATTTGAATCCTTTCTTGGAGGATATTCAATACAAAATCAGATCGGCATCGTCAAAGGAAAATGTCCTCGTATTGTCATTGGCACCCCAGGACGAATTGAGGAGCTCATTCGTTCACCAGGATTAAATTTTCAACATCCTAAGTAAGTCATTGTCAACGAATGTGACCAAATGCTGGAAGAACTGGCCTTCAGACGAGATGCTCAGAAGAAATCCTTATGAGAAGCACGTGATGATGTTCAGTGTCACTCTGAACGAGGAGATTCGATCCAGTTAACGCGTCAGCTCATGGAGGTCTGTTTAGATGATGACGAAACTAGTCTTCGTCTTCAGGACTTAGAGAGGTGTCTAAACTTGAAAGAATATGAAAAGAACCAGAAATTGGTTGACCTGTTACGTCCTCATAACTTCAAACAGTCAATAATATTTGTGGAGACCGTCACGAGATGTGACAATTTGTCGTTACTGCTCTACGAAGAATATTTGCCAGTTACCCGAATACATCCTGGGATGTCACAAGTTGAACGACAGGCTACTTACAAGCGATTCAAAGTAACAGTAACGACAATTCTTGTAGCAACAGACGTGTTTGTTCGAGGTGTAGAGGAACAAGAAGGTGATTTTGGTCATTAACTACGACACTCCAAATGATTCCACCACATACCTGCATCTAGTAACACCTGCTAGCCGTTTTGGAAAGAAGAATTTAGCAGTAACGTACATCAGTGCTGAGACGGATGTCAAAATCATCAAGAAAGTAGAGGAAGGATTTGGTATTAACATTCCAGAATTATCTTAAGGAGAATTCAAATAAGCTCTTTGAAACATTAACATTATGGTACCCATGATTGAAAGAAGATATTGAATTCAAGTACCTGGAGACATCTCAGATGTATTGGTAACTAAACAGCAAGAAAATTGTTCAATATTCAAATTATCTTTCTTTCTTGAAAACAAAAACATTTCCAGAATCCAATTAACTATGAATTTAGAGAGTTTAAAATTATAGCAGTGCAAAAATTTGTATCTGTCTCTCTTAAGCTATTCTATATTTGGAAATGGTTTGCTCAAAACGTTAAATAAAGAATTTACATTTGATATTGAATTGTGATTATGGCAAGGTGTGGTTTTAGTTTTTGTTTAATTAAACGTACCAATCTTGAAACAATAAGCAAATTCATTTCACATGAGTTTCAAATCCGCTTTCAGACTTTTATATTTCTGAGATTGTTAATAACTGTAAAGCAGTCCTTAGAGAAAGGTAGTGTCATTAGATTACGTTAGATCATTATTTCGCCATTCACCTGATGCAACATAGAAACCAGGTAAAACTACAGTTCCATGAATCTCCTGTGATGTCTATCAGTTAGCAACTTTTCCACTAAACAATCTACTATCATTTTTCTGGATATACTTTAGATACTCCCCCAGATAATGAAGCATTTGTCTTGATAAAAAAAACGACTGAAGTCCAATTGCATGAGATATAAAGTACACAACTTAAATTTACTTAACAAGCGATTTGGAGGAGTATCTAAAATCCAATCATTACTCTTCCGGTTTGACTGAAAGGGATTTAATACCTGCATCTAAGATTGACTTTATTTCTCAAAGTTTTCGTCATATATTCCAAACTGTAGGGCAGTAATTGGCAGATGTTGGCTTCGAAGAACCACTTTAGGTTATACCGTAGGTCATAACTTTATCGTAATTTTGTAAGTAATTACCTTGTATCGAATCTCTCCCACTATGTATTCTAATTTCTGCAATTAGAAGGAATATCATAGTTTTTATAAGTCAACACCGGACACTTTAACCATATCCACAAACACTGATAATTCGATACTGGTACCTAACATCAGCCAAGTTGCAAAATTATTTCTGTATGACTGCTTCAAAGTTTACTCTACAGGCGTATTACAGTACTCTTTTGTCAAAGAAAAGTTGCATGCATAAAATCCTAGAATATGCAGTACTTTGAAAAGCAGAAAACAAAAATAATATGTTGTATTGTTATTACTATTAAGCCCATAAAGTAATGAATATCGCAGCTAATACACAATTTAGTATAGGTCTAAAGGATTTATACCTGTCTTCGACGCTTCTAGAAGCAAAAGTTGGTAACTCTTTGGAAACTCTCCCCAGAATCGTTGTAACGATAGGTTAGATTAGGTTGTATTTGCTTAGCTTAACTTACGTTAGTTCGTTTAAGTCGTCCTTTAACTGGGTTTAACGCTTCTAGACCGTCGAAAAAGGATCTGAAATAATGTACTGAACAATGGTGATAACGTCTTGTCCACTTCATGTGATTTATGCTCAGCATAAAACCCACAGAACTCACAATTCACCATGTAGTGAGAACGTTCGAAGGAACTGGTTCAGTTGCTGATCAACCAACACATTCCAAGATGTCACCGTCGTTCAAAGAATCAAAGGAATATCGATGCTGTAAAGGATAGTGTTAAAGAGAATTCGAATTTACCCATTCACCGCCGTTCTACAAAATTACGTGATTCCTTGATGTTAGTGAGGTGAATTATATGTAACGTCCATCCTTACAAGATCCAGTTAATTCAAGAATTGAAGCCAGCTCTTTATCGTATGCGTCGTGAGTATTCTTCAGGGATTCTACCAGGATTTTCAGTTTGGCGGTGTAAAGTTAAAATTGGGAGGGTGTAAGTGGGATTTTGTATGGTTGCTATCGATTTTTGACTGTATAAATTTTGAAATTAGGGGGTGTTCTAGAGGATGTGGTGGTGCCCCGGAGGGTCTGGCGGAATCACTGTTATTCTTGGTGATATACGGTCTGATATGCGATTTTGTTTCCTGTAAAATTAGGTGTGTCGTCTTTATCCCACTACATACAGTCATGTCGTTACATAATTGTGTCTTATGTGTAATACCACTACATGTTTCCAAATATAATAAAACGCACTACTTCTTCCTCTTCGCTTCAGTTCCGTTCAAAATCTTATCACTTTTATCAGAAAATAAGACGCTTCAATTTCAAGGAGGACATGTAATTGGGGTAACCCCTTGCATGTTGCCTCATTTCTGTGGTCTGGTGGCAAAACGTTCAATGTTCTTAACTTACAATATGGGTCAACATGACACATCAAATGAAAGGGCCTTCGTTTCTAGTTACAATAGTGTTATCTTTTTTGTATTTTCATTTACGCCTTTGTGAAAAAGTCCGTTTGATACTGCCAACAATTGTAAACTAAAAGTTTTAGGACAACATACAAAGATTTACCACAATAATACCTTCTCCTTGCAATTAAAATGACGTGTTTCGGGGTTTTCTCTAGAAATCAATCGGTTACGGATTAAACGGAAAGAAAAGTTTTCCTTGGGTCACCCTGTATTAACATAATCTTCGCTTTTGGAAATGGATCTATGAGATCAACACGTGAACGTCATTAATAACGTAATGCCATATACATGTTATCTTCAGCAAGACAACAAATAAAACTAAATAGGAATTGGTACGTTTTCATACATAGAGTCTATGTACGTACGAAGTATTGCCTACAACTTACCTATGAATTGAAAAGAAGATTTCGCAGAGTTTGAAGCCTTGTTACTGTCATCTTTCTCGAGGGGAAATTATTACGAACTGGGTGACATCTAAGGAGAGCCCATGCCAATTGCGTGCGCAATAGAAAAATTAGCGAACGTGACCCTTAGTCGCCAATTTTATTAAATTTCCTAAAGCGTCTATATGCATAAGAAAAAAAAGTAATTTTTTTGATGTAAATATAACCACGCCAGGATTTGATCCCAGGTCCTCCGGATCAGTTTTCCGATACATTAACCATTAAACCATGCTAGGAAGGAGCTAAGTCTCTTTATAATACACCAAAGTTAGTTGTTCTCCATATAATATAAAAAACACCAAACCTAGACGCAAGTAATTACAGCGAGAAAGATCTCTGTAACTGGTGTTACAAGTTGCAAAAAATAGTACTGAAGCAATGTGCATTTCAACCCATCATCAATTTTGTGGAAATTTCATTTCGAATTGTGATTTCCATGGGATACAGTTTACAAAATGGGCAAATTACTTTGTATTTACTACGAACTGCAATTCGTATTAACAATAGATGGCAGCATCACAATGAAGTCTATGGTTATTTTCGTTTACGTTACAAAACGTTGTTTTAGAGCGATCAGAAGCTTACATTTCTGATCGATTTTCATGTAACTAATGTACGAATATTAGCTTTATAAAATTTTATAATAATTCTATTTTGTTTTCGAAACATCGGTTCTCGATTCTTATCAAAATTGTACGTGGATATTTTATGAGAAGCACATGATTTTATGATATATCAGTATGTATGTTCTTCAACCAATGTTCCTAGAGAGTTATTGCTCCTATGTCTTCCATATCTTTTTTATTCTTTGAATATGTACTCGTACAATTAAAACAATAATCGAGAGCTTAAGTCCTCGTTACTTCTCTTTCTAACGTTTATCCAAAAGATTAAAAATAAGTATAACTAACCATACGCAATTTACAGTGTTCAGATAAACAGTGCCAATTCAGTAAAAGATCTGGGTGTAATCTCTGATTCTCATCTAACATTTAATACGTATATTGTGACCATGAGAAATGAAGCCTACAGAAACTTAGGATTATATGCCAGATTAGGAAAGGATTTTAATAATCCGCAGGTTCTTAAATTACTTTATTTTAATTATGTCAGATCAAAATTGGAATACGCATCTGTAATATGGAATCCAATATACAGTAAATATTCTAGGACCATTGAGGTAATTCAATCAATTTTTTTTAGATTCTTCGCGTAGAAACAAATTCATCCTTCAGGTTTTTATCCTAAATTTGATTCATCGTCGCTACTAGCAGTGAGCTTTGATCTTCTGACCTTGGAGAAAAGAAGAATTATTAATAATAATGTATTTCTTTCTAAAATATTTAGTAATGAAGTTTATTGTACAGATTTAATCGCAGCACTTTGCATAAAAGTTCCCTCACTTAGAACTCGTATGCGAAACAATGAGTTTTTCTTCTGTCAGAAGGCCAGAACAAATTCTATGTTAAAGCCTCCCATATAATGCACTTGTGTCTTGTACTGCTTATAATAAGTACTTGGAAACAGGTAACGAAATAGATATCACCAACAGGGCAAAAGCAGTTATACGCTCTAGACTGATCCAATATATGTCAATATACTAACTGAAACTTTATTTTGTGGTAACTATATTAATTTTTTGCTCTGCTTTCTGCACCGGAGAAATTACTATTATTATTTTGTTAATTTTATCTTGGGAAAATTATGTTAATGTCTTTGTCTGTGTGATTGGGTTTATACGTTTTTTTCTCTCTATCTTGTGGAAACTATATTGATGACTGTTTTGTTCTACGTGATTGGGTTTGTAAAGGTTTTCTTGTCATGTATACAACTTGAATTATTTCATTATGCAATGGAAGACTTTAATTAGGCATTAGTCTGTTGTTTTCCAAATAAATAAATAGATGCTGTGCAGGATTCCTTTAGGATAATGTTATGTTGAACCTTATTGGGTTTTGAGAGCATTATTGTTCAGTAAAAACATGATTGGAATGATGAGACCAGATGTTATATTCTTGTATTTTTACTTTTCTTTCTTTTTACGTAACTTTCTTTGCACATTAATTGACTTGTTTATCTTATTGGTCGTTTAAAAGGGCACACTCCTCCTTCGGGTTCAAAATAGGTTGAAAATAGGTCGTAGCAATGTCATATAGTTATAAGTATAAAAGACTTTCTCACTGTACAATTTCAAAAGGACTTTTAGATTTGAATACCATTTGTTAGTTCATAAGTAGAAAATATCATCATGGGTGTGAGATAGTTAACTATCTCGTACGGTGATAATTTCCTAAATTCAGCTGCCTATTTTCCTCGTGCCTTTGTCTGTACATTTGTTCGAAATTTAACTAGTATTGAGTTGAATTTATTTCTCCTTTAGGCATCTTGGACTCAGGCTGGGATTGGGGAGGATGGGAAAAAGCAGCAGTCAGGACCTTACTTAATGTACAATCCCGGTATTGACCTGATCAAACTGAAAAAAAAACTTCAAAAACCTCGGTCGGGATGGTCAACCGCGAGGTTCGAACCCGCTTGCCTAACCATTGTCGATCCGAAGTCCATGAGATCACCGAGTGTACGAATGTTCGATTAGTAAACTATCTGTACCGCCACCTGCGAATTCTACGCCCTAAGAGCTTCATTGTTATAGGTTGAATCAAGCAATTTCAACAATAAGGGAAAACGAAAATAAAAAATCGGTATCAACCATGCTCTTGAGATGGTTATGAACTTTCTTCCCTGAAAGTTTGAACTCTCTAGGCTTGAATTTATAGGAGCAGCAAGGAAATTTCGTGCAACGATAAAAATACATTAAACATATACGGAGATAGTGCTACCATCTTTTGTTGGAGATTGTTGCTTTAGATTATCCTTAATGTAAACTCAGGAAACACTATAGATAGCAGTTTTTCTGTGCATTACGAAAACCTTCATTTTGTTAAAAACACATTGAATGTATCATTCAAATGAACAAACTCCAACAATATAATTCCTTTATTTTCTTAGAAACATGGCAAGATAATTAGGTCATGGACTGTGTCCTTCCTCTAACAATATTTTACTATAGAGAGAGAGAATCATTGATCCCATGGTGGAGGTGTAATGATCTGCGTAACTGCTAAATGGATAAGGGCTGATCTTCAGATTTTTTTTTTTTTTGTGAAACTACAGGGTGTTTCCAAAATACTACCTATTTTCATATGATTATTGTCGGGTTATGGGATACACGACCATGCCACCGCAAGAAACCAAACAATCACAAAGACATGCCTAACAGATGAATATGTGTCCAAGGCTTTATTACTAGACCAAACACAATATTATAGTAGGAAGAAGTGACAGAGGAGTTTCAGGACTTCGTAATAAAGCCATGGACATATATCAATGTGTCAGTATTTCAAATGACGTGCCATTAATATTGCTAACATTATTGTGTTAACTTGGTTGTGTATCTCATAACCCTATAATAACCACATAAAAAATAGTCTTTTTTGCGGGGGGAACACCCTGTATCTAGGTAGAAATAACTGTACCCAATCAACGAAACAAAAATACATTGTTGTTACTATACAGTTTCATTGTTTGCTTTTAATGTTTGTTAATATTTCTACGTAATATGACCATCAAATACTGTATTTGAAACCTTTTCTTAAAATAAATAACTAAATAAAACTAATATGTGTACACATAATACATAAAAATTGAAGAAAAAATTACCAAAACTGCCAGTTAGACGTTCATGAGGTACTTGTAAAACAGGGAGGAGCTACGCTGTTTTCACAGCGAGTTCTCAGTGCAAGAGGATCGTGAAAAAATCGCTATTCTTCTGTTTTCAACTCTTTCTCTTTCCCTTTCGTACGTGCATTGCATATCAACCATTTCAGTTATGGTTTCCGCTTCACGGCGTGAGCTTCCTTTATAGATAGATGCATTTACAATGGACGGTGGAAAAGAGAAGCTGTTTTGCAAAATAAAACAACGAAATCTCGTTTCTGCTTTCGAGCTCAAACATGAAAAATCACGCTTGCCTGTATGCTTTGCTGGTTTCCTTATTGTATTAGCTACTCGCGTTGATAAGAAAAAGAAGAAAAGATGTTTTCAGGGAAGGACTGCAAAATCGTTCACAGCTTTTCTACTTTTTACGAGTTTGTTCACAACATGGAAGAAGATAGGACGATCGTTTGGGCGTAAGATAAAATCTTTGGTATTCCTTTTCTATTGAATCTAGAAGATTCAATACATATTCAGACAGATATTCAATAGGTAAGGAAGAAATATATATATATATATATATATATCTTTCCGGAATACTTGGTGTCTATAAAAAAACATAT
>JAGDQP010012249.1:18809-50808 GCA_022664845.1 Lepisma saccharinum
GCTAAGAAAGATATATATATATATATATATATATATATATATATATATATATATATATATATATATATATATATATATATCTTTCCGGAATACTTGGTGTCTTTTTACTTGAGACAGTGAAACGAACCAGGCACTAAAAATCATCCCAGGAAATTTCCGGATTTAATTAATATCTGCGTGAAGTCAGTTTTTATGTCTTTATATGCTTAAATGTATTCATTTGATATTTCACTTGATATGATTTAATTGAATTTCATTTTAAGGCCTATAGGCAACTTTGGCTCAGGCCGAATGGATGATGATGGGAGAATTGGTGGAATGAAGAAAGTGGGAGAAAACGGGAGAACCCGAGAAACACGCACACGGTGTTTGTCCACCACAAAACCCACATGACACTTCATTTCATATGTGTTTTTGTCCATATCACTCACAACAAGTGGGCAAAATATTGATTATCTGCAGAAGAACACCCTCGTTGTTTTACGTTCTTTAATTAAAATCTAGAGCCGTGGTGACTTACTGGTAGAGATCTCACCTCTGGTGCTTGGGATCTTTACGTTGATCTCAGCTCATGACATGTGGGTTTTGTGGTGGGCGAACAGCATATGCGTGGATTTTCTCGGAGTTCTCTTGTTTCCTCCCACTCTCTTCATTCTAGCAATTCTCCCATCGTCATCCATTCGCCCTGAGCCTAAGTTGCCTAAAGGCCTTAAATAACATTCAAATTCAACTTATTACAATGTATTTTAACTTACATTTCTGAACTGTTATCAGTGTACTGAAGCACGTCACTCTGCCCCCATAGCTTCCAAGGAAGTGAACAGAATTTGAATTTATGTAATTTTCAATTAATGAACAGAGAATATAATCCCTATGTTCTAATCTTGTCCTAAGTCTGAGGGATGACGTCCCTAGGAGAACAGTCTGAGAAAAGGATGAAGAAAGTCTTGTTGAGGTAGCATCTCGCCTGGTAAATATGAGTAAAAACTTAGTACGTATTAGCAGCACCACGACTCGAACCTGCAGACTTGCCCATTGTCGATAACTCATTAGCACGAGCCTAAGTGGAAGGAAGATACTAATGATTCTTTTATAGGCATAAACCTTACATTTTTCTCCTATGAGTTAGAAAAGCTTTTATCGGACTTGCTGTCAAGAGCAAGGCTCGGACTTAGTTAACCAGCTCTTGGCCAGCTCCCAGGTACAGATTTCTCTCTCTTCACTCACTTTGATTACAATAGTAAAATAAATTTGTTAGGTGTTTATTACTATATTTACAAGCAACTTCATTGGTCCGTTGTCCATATACATATATATAGGACGTTCCGTAAATAATTCTGATCCACTTGTAGAAAATCTGTAAATATGAGACTAGACTCAGTTATTGGTGTAGGAAAACAAAAATTTTCAATAATTTACCTGTAACCTTACATTTTTCATTTTGGATTCAGCGTACCCCCCTACCTTTTTATTAATTGGACCTCATTGCCTTTACTTTCAATAGGCGATCGACGCCATTAGGTGCAAGCGTACCCTTATTTTTCTAGTCCACTTCTCCAAGCGTGCCCTTACCTTTTCTAACCCGCTTCGAGCACTGTCTATATGTATATTTCATTGTTTAAGGATATACAAAGAAAAGCCAACAACTGTGTTAAGATCCATTTTTCTGAAGGGCCAAACTCCGAAATAAGTTCATAAGCTGATCGAAGCCTGATAAAAAGTATCTCAGAAGAGACTCCTATTAGTAACTGCACACAGCGCTACTACACATTCAGTGGATGCAGCAAGACTGAAATTAGCTCAGATTATTAAAATAAAAATAATATAATTCGAATGACTCCCGTTACTGTCTTTATATCAAATATGCAAGATAGAGAATACATTCCCTCAGTTTCATCAGGCGAATGTCGGAATGGTACCTTAAATAAGGGTCGCTACCTTTCCCCTACTCTCCCCCAGCCTGAGCCAGAGATGACTAAACGCCAGGAAAAATTCAAATAAAAGAATGCATGGCAGGAGTGACAGCAAAACAATGCAGACTGTATGGCGAGCTGGTTTACATGGATTTGTAATGTTCTGGGTGTTTCAGTTACTTATCACGAATTATGTTTCTCTGTTTCACTTCATTTAAGGTCAAATAAAGAGAACAAAAGACAAAAGGTTGATGTCCATTTAAAAATGGAGTTGGAACTCCTAACAAGTACTAAAAACTCTAGCCGCAAGTCGTACAAGATAGCCACAAGGAAAGTCCCAATTCAAAAGCACAATTAGCCGACAATATGTAACAGTTTATAGATTTTAAATACATGGGAGTAATTGGGAAAGTAAGACTTTAAAACGAGTATTACGAGAAATCATATTTCAGGGCATTCCCCATTTATCTTCTATGCTTTTCAAATGTTACGTTCACATTCTGGACAAGTTGTACTGTATCGTGTAGAATATATCCTTTTCTCGTTTCCACGTAAAGCGTATCGACAAAACGTAAAACATATAAGAAGACAAATTGTCGCTAAAACGAAAAAAAAAACTATTTTAACTTGCTCTGAAATCGACTCCCTATTTTATGTTCTCGAAACAGATTAACGTAAGGAAACATAAAAAAGATTACCGTAGTTTACAATTTCGCCATATGTGCGCTACTGTATGAAAGACAACCACAAACTTACTTTAAAAGACAATATGTGTCGCACCTCGAATAATAATTTTATTGTTTCACTTTTTGTTTACTAAGAACTTTATTTATAATATATATAATAATAAATAACAACGTAATAAGCATACGGGATAAATGATCCAGTATTGTCACTTTTTGATGTAATGTTAATTGCGTTAATCATATCTTTCTAGCTACCCAGTGTGGATTGGAGACGCTGAGCCAATTTAAATTGTAACAGTAGTTTCGTGTTCAGTAACAGCAAGATACAGGTCCAAAATTTGTAGATAATTAGGTCCAAAATTTGGAAAATGTGCATTAAATTTAAATGTCGTCAATAAAAATTAATTGCTCGTCACCTCTTTGTACCAAGAGCCGTCACTTCGAAAAACGTGTTTTTAAACAATATTTATATATATTATTTTTATTTTATTTTATTTTTTTTATTTTGATGGGAAGAAAAGAGGCACTGAATGAACCTTAAAAATATTCTTGTTTCATTTTGGAAGCGGTAGGGTTTAGATATTTATTCTTAGTTTTCTCAGCTTTTTTGTGGCTTGGACTGTTTTTCGCCGCAGGTGTTCAGTTACATTATACCTATATTAATTTAAGCTGCTTTAGCATTTAGCATAGTTTGAATTTTAATTTTATTTATGGTCTTTAAGCACCTAATGCTCAGGCCGGGATAGGGTAGGGGAAAGGATTCAGGAAGGTGACTGACTATGTTGCAGGTGGTATCCCGGCATTTGCCTGGTATGACTGTGGAAAACCTCTGAAAAAAACTCAGTTAAGACGGTCGGCCGCTGGGAGTACATGTATTTGAAGTAGTACTTGACGTAGTAGTAGTAGTAGTAATACGACTATTAGTATTCTTCACCCCGCACCAACGAGCGGTTACTTTGGCTAGTAATAAGAATAATTAATAATAATAAAATTCGCTAAAATAACATAGGATGAAAAGTGAGTCAACTTTTGGCATAATTTCATATGAAATAACATACTTTTGTCATCGTAGCAGCATAATGGTTTGTTGTTTGGATGGCAATGCTGATATTGGACTACAACATTTTCCCAAAAACATATAAATATTAGAATCGCTGGCCTGTACATCAAAGCACGTCTCACAAAAGACTCCTCATCTGATTCATAATCACTGGGAGAAATCATTCATTCAGTACACAAGCACAACTTTATGTCTACTGTCATCTTTTCATAAATACGAGTATATCTAAAATTGTAATTTGATCTTGATCATAATGATAGCTGTTCTTCCCCGAAACAGATTTATGATCTGAGAAACCCTACGTAATATGAACTATATTGTCATTGCCTCGCATTAGATGGAAACAACGTTGTAAGAACGAAACGAAGTCTTAAAAAGACTCGGAACTACTCCGTGCCATGTTGTTTCGAACAGTAATGAAGACAAGTAGAATCCTTGTTTACAAGGTGACACTCATACACGCTGAGGAGAATTTTAGTTTAAAATACAACTAATTGAAAGCAACTTAGACAGCCTTCGTTCTTGACCTAGCCTTGCTTTTTAAATGACGTTGTTTCATCTTCCGAGAGAAAGTTTTCTTCTTGCCAAGAATAGAAGATCGAAGTGAATTGAAAGGCCTCATGAATGTTCTTAAAACCTTTTAAGAGAGCTCTGTCGTCCTCAATTATGATGTATTATCGTTTGAAAGATGACGACGCGCAGAATGGGAAGATAAAGGGTCTTTCTTTCCTACGAACTGATTACCTAATAAAAGCACAAAAAATAGTAATAAAAGAAGATAAAAAGAAAGAATGAAACAATGACAGAAAAAAAGCAACTGCTTGTAATATTAAATAGTCTCAAAAGTTCAATTATGTTTGCTTCACTCTCGTGAGAAGAATTATCAAAAAAGAATGTGACAGTGTAGCAAACTGTCAAAAAATCTTGTAATATGATATTAGTTCTTATTAATTTTATTTTAATCTTGTCTAATATATACACTGCACAGAAAAGAACTAACTTAAAACCGCCTGCAAGCAGTGCCATTTATAGTGAACGCAGTTTTAAATTATCAGTTTGAACGATTCTTGCTGAAACATCTCCAAGTGCTTCTAATTTAACTGCTTATTTGATAGGAAATAATGATCAAGATTATAAAATCATTGCATTCCTAATAATTCTTGATTCTCTTGAAGGTTGGTACACAGCCCCCGTGATCCAATCAATAATTGAGTTCAAGCTCCGCCTTCAACTATCCTAACTGAGACTTTCCTTAATTTCACCGTTACGAATGTCGGGATGGTATCTCAAGGTCACGGATACTACCATTCCATCACTGTTCACGGGAGAGTGATCAAAAAGGGATGTCATTTCTTACATGTGACGGGCTCAGGTCATATTATATCACTATAGCCCATAGAAAGAAAATTCAATTTTATAAACCTTGAAATTTGGATCGTTATGTCCTTTGTACAATCTTAAGACTAGAATCCAATATTTTACTCAACTTGTAGGAGACTAGTGATAACTATGCTGCTCTAGGTGACATACCAATATACATGACGTATGGCTCAAAGATTGACCAGTTAATACCTCAGTCCCGACGGACGGTGCCAATATCTGAACTATGTCCTCTCGATTACGCTTCCCATGGCCCTGGAGGTGGTTTTGTAACCTGTCTCCATATTTCTCTTACTCGGGACCCGGTGAGGCACGATTAACCTTCGACAAACCAGATACCGTAAGAGTAAATTTGGTTTTCTTATTTTCTCTGGTCGCTCCAAAGTCCTTCACAACATTGAAAAAAATTCTACACTTTTTGTCTGTTCTGAAATCCTCACTACAGCAATGTCATTCATGTGCACAGGAAGTTCATCGTGTGTTTGAAAAGATGAGTTTTGAATGTTTCTTTATTTTAAAAAAATTCAAGAATATTTTAAAAATTCTCCCTGTACACATTTTCCTTCACAATATGTGTTAATATTGTGAGACTCATTCATTTTTACATAAGACTTCTGTAATATATAACGAGAAAGGTGACAAATTACTATATTCTTTCTAGTAACAAAATCTTTACGTTTACAACAACGTCAACGTCATTACACGAAGCCAGCAAGTAAAGAATATTTTTGTGACACTGAAGAAGTAAATGTGGCAATACCCGTGTGAGTCATCCTCGCTATAAGGTTTCTCTCTGTTTCCTTTAGGCTTACCAGCTGAATAATGTACGGTAACTTTGTAAATTATCGTTACATTTTCAATTAATTATTTGAAATAAATTATGTGAAAATACCTTTTATGTACATTTGTCACGATTTCCAGACAAAACTATTTCAGACATACATTACCCGTAATTGAACAGGTATCTTGAAGTTTTTTTTTTTCACTTTTATATTCATGTCTCTATTAAATTCATACATAAGCGTTACTTGCCCGAAGGACGCTAAAAGAAGTGATTCATTGTTTCTTTAAATAGTTAGGTGTAATTTCGTATTGTATATACGTATATATATATAGTATTGTATGTATAGTTGCACAACATCGTTTTGCCACCTTATATTGAACAACGAGTTCTATGTGTGGCAGCCGGTTTCTTTTTGAATATCAATCATCCCAGTCATTTCGCGACTCATTTCTCTTTCTGAATACATAGTTCTTCACTAAAATTTACTCCTCGTCAGGTTTCTGCTACCTAGTGAATAAGTCCTCCAGTTCAGTTTATTCTTGGTGACCCTCCTGCCACCTAGTGAATAAATCCTCCAGTTGAGTTGATTCTTAGTGACCCTCCTGCCACCTAGTGAATAAGTCCTCCAGTTGAGTTGATTCTTAGTGACCCTCCTGCCACCTAGTGAATAAATCCTCCAAAAGGATTGACTCCTCGTGACCCTTCAGAATCGTTTATTATTATCTTCAATCAATTGGACTGGCTCTCCACTAATCCCCTCACGCGAATAAGTATTGCCGAAAGATCTCACGATACATATTTAAGATCGACAAATGTCTTGAGAATGTTTCTATCTTCGATAGAAGTATTTTATCTAAAGAGAAAAATAACCCTTCTCCTTCCTAGCTTCGATGTCAGAACTCACATGAAAAATATTCAGTCCCTGGGATTGAACCTTGATTTTTCCGGTTGAGAGGCGAATACACTCTCGCTAATAGAAATTCAGATAATAAAATTTGCCTAATAGTGTGATATATAAGCTTAAGAATTCTCTGCATTCTCAAAATGGAAGACAGCTAAACCAAACGAAAAGAAGATGCCAGTTTCATAAAGTTACTAGATTCAAACTTGACCATATAAAATGCCATTGACCTCAAATCTAAAAAAAAAGTTTTCTATTTGCTTTCACTGAAGACGTTAAGTGCGATTTCTTAAAATAGGGAAAAGCTAATCAAATGAACAGAACCTGCCGCGTTCAGAATCATGAGAGTTGAAACTGGCCACATAAATCGAGGTCACTGTGCCCAAATTTGATCCTTTAAGTGAGGCGCTAGCCTGTGTTATGGACGAACAAACAAAGTTAACAGAGAAACAAAAATATTTTGAATACCTTAAAAATCAGTTACAACTCCAGTAGTAACACACAGAAAAATTTTGATTAAACGTTAACATTTTTATATGTCCACCTCTTCAATGGCTTGTTCAACAATTATATGTATATGTTTAAGTAAATAAATAACAATTTTGAAATTAATTAAATAAATAATAATTAATCAATAGATAAATATATATTTAATTAAATAAATAATTGATAATTGAATAAATATGTTAATAATTAATTGGTAAATAAATAATTAATTAAACAATAAAACAATCAAAAATAAAATATCCAAATAATAAATAATTAAAAATTTTGCATACAAAAATATAAATAAGCAATTAAAAATAATTAACTATTTAAATAGATGAATCATTAATTAATTGATAAATAAATAAATAATAAAATAAATATTATATAATTAAGTAAATAAATAAATAATAAAACAACAAAAAATAAATATAAATAATAAATAAATAAAAATGAAATAAGTAATTATGTTGATGAATAATTAATTAATAATTAAATAAGTAAATACTAAATAATTCAATAAATAATCAAAAATTAAATTAATAAATAATAAAATCAATTAGTAATAATTATTACATAAATAAATAAACTTTAAATCGTTGAAACAACTTTTAATACAACATTGAATAAATTATTGGCATGACATTTTGCTACTGAGGAAATTGACGAAAACAGATTTGTTTTCAATTTAAAAGTTATTTTTTTAGATTTTTAATTCACGTTCAACTATATTTTTTTTCTTCTACTAATACTTAAATTATTCATATCACTTGGTAAGATTACGGGTCATTTCTTTAAGTGTATGAAATTAAAAAAAAAGAGCCATAAGCGAACCTAAGAAGATGGAATGAAAATTGTAGAGAGCAAAAATGTCAACCATCGCAGTTTGCGTTTGTTTGTTTCGTTTAGAACATTGATATAAAGTTAAATGAGTTGGCTTGAATAAGGGAAAAGTAAAAAGCATTTAAAATAAGTTGTTCTGTTACCTCATTCGTTACTCTTATCTTCGTGTGCTCGTGTTTTACTCAGAAAAAGTATACTTATTTTTTTTAAAAAAACTATGAAAAATTAGTATGCTTTGAAAATCCGTTGCGAATAATTTATATAAGGTTTTCGTAAGCTGTAAATCACTGCAGGATCCAGTATCTTCAGAGTGATTACGGAAAACAAACAACAATGATAAGATAATAAAGTAGTTAAAAGTTACGTAGATTAGGTTAAGTTGGTTGGTTGGTTAATTACTGTAAACAGTATTGCGTGCATTGGCGACATTACATAACTTATCACTTGAAATTTCACTGTTCCATACTCTTACGAAGCTTATCACTGAAAGAATATTAGTACACATATATATATGTTAGGTGCATTATTTATTCGATTATTCCAGTTTGTTTTACACATGCAAATACTGAATCCATGATTAGCATGCATGATTGTTAGAAACATACCTTCAATACTGATTCGCGAACAACCCATACACAAAAAATCCTTAATACATTTATTGTTGTAACTCATATGTATTACACTCATATGTAACATTAAAGCTTCAGATATCTTCTATATTTAATCCGCAATTAACAATATTCGCAAATGAGTGACTCAGTAGCTCAGTTGGTAGATCATTCGCTTCGAATTTTGGAGGCTCTTGGTTCGATACCAGCGGCTGACCATCCTGACTCTGATTTGTTCAGACTTTTCAGTCCTGTCACATCAGGCGAATGACGAAATAGTACCTTTAGCTTAGGTCCTGGCCAACTCTTTCCTGCATGCCGACCTGAGCTATAGATGCCTACATGCCATAATAATATGTTTAATCTCAAAACATAGTCTTCTTGTGAAAATGATACATGAAACTCGTTACAAGTATATCACTTTCATAGGGTCCTATAGAAAAGCGTGGAATATTATCATGAACTATCTATCTATGATAACAAGTTAGGAATTTGTTAATGTAATTTTAGACTGCATTTTCAAAATCTTCATGAAATTTACCATATCTATTAACTGAACATGAAGCTGTTCTAGTCTATAGTAGCTTTCGAATGCACGATTGAAGTAAAAGATGTTATTTCGTTGATTTACAGTGATAAGAAGTTAAAACTAAATTATTTTCAGAGCTCTCTGAACATCTAACTAAAGGAAATATGAGAAATAGCAAAACCAGCTTCTTATATTTGTCCATAGATGTCAAATTGAATTTAAAATTTGAGATGATTCAGCGGGCACATCAGAACAATTTGGCGTCGACCCTACATCATTCACTTTTCAAATGTGTTTCTCGGAAGCCTTTTTTGCTTTAATCCCTAAGGGGTGGGTATTCATTTCTATGCTTTATTGAGTAATTTTGGTTCGGTTCTGCGATCAGATTGACACTTTCTTACCTTTTTATTACGAGTTGGTATCGTGCACACTGCGGCGACTACATGAGGATGCTTTTTGATGTTAAATAACGTGAGAAATATGTTTTCCATTTTCTGAATATTGGCCTTGAGATAAATATGTTGCTCAGGATATACTTTGATAAAAAAAAAATGTAAACTGGATATATTTTTGTTGAAGTGTAAAACTAGTTTATAAGAAAATAATCGTAAAAAAGTGCATAAGAATAGAGCATACCGGGGGAATTCACGCCACGGGGTAAATCGGGTTATTTTAAACTTTATTGTATAGTAACATGACTAGACGGAATTAATTCAACGCTTTTGACTGCACTATGTAGATAAGTGAGAGAAGTATCACCTTCTAGACGATATTCGTTCTTCTATGAGCTTCAGGTGAACAATGCTCTTCCGGCTTCTAATGGCAAGCCCCGAAAGACCAAGAATAGTTTTAGACTCGTTTACAAGATGATACCATAGTGCTGCTGTCAAGAATGTTGCATTTAGTTAAATAGAAACCCTGTATCATTCTTTTATATGCGTAACAAAGATTTTGCGAATAAAATAACGAACTGTTAATGTCTGGCTTTTGTAATAAACATTTTATGAAACTCGAAAATAGTTTTCTTTTTATCCTATAATATTTAATGCAGAACACTTGTTCCTTCGTATTTAAAAGCAAAATTTTAGTATGTGTAATAGAATTCATGTACTTCTGGCAACTCTGCATGAACCTAATATTAACGTAGTTTTTCAATTTACTGCAAACTGTTGAAAATTTTTAACTTCACTCAATTATTTTTTTTTTTTTAAGAAAATGTTTTTTACACATCTAACAAGGAAACTTTTGTATACAGAACATTTGAATCAACTGCATCTTCCTACGGCTGCGATGATCATAATGTTGTTCCTGTGAAAATGCTTTAGAATCAAGTAATGTTTCCATATAAAAAATAATTGACCCCAGTTTTCATTTGAAATTTTCAAGTTGACTCCTATTACACGTAATTCCGATTCGCCACTGATTCCCTAAATACGATAAATGAATTCGCCATGTAAACTTTTTATCAAGATTTGTTTTTTCTCCACGTTTCTACACTGCTGCATAACGGAATTATTCTACGGTGCCGGACTCTTGAATCACTCTGTATCAATCAATTTTGGGGCTTCAAGGGTTACAAATTTGGGATTATTCTTTATTTATGGTGTTCTTTCGAATAAGTCTAGTCACATTACCCGACTTTGTTGACACCAAGTGAGGTTCCCTTGTAAATACTACTCGATCCTAAACGCAATTTAGTCGATATAAAAGCCCTAAATATAATTTATTTATATTCATTTGTTACATTACAGATAAATGTATGTGTATACCTTTTTGTCTAAAAGCATCAGGGGGACTACAAACAAATCTACTGAGAGCACACAGAAGTCAAGAGTATAAGTGATGGATTAAACTGATGATTGAAGCAGAAAACAAAGATGATCAAATGTTGAGCAAATAAAGATAAGTGTGTGAAATTTAATTTAGACATGAACAATATATATCAACATGTATACCAGTGACATCTAACGAAATATATTGACAGGTTCTGAAATTCTAAATTCCGCAGCTTTAAATGAGCATGCGTACTTTACAGGATTGCGTGAACTCGGTTGCGTGAACTCGAAAAATACCGAAAGTACAGGCTTTATCCGAAAGTCTCAGCACCCCTATTTCCTGACTGTAGACAGTACTAATATCTACATACAGGGTGATGATATCGTAGAGCACAACGAATTTCCAAGGATGATAAGCAAGCAAAAAAAATCTGTCACCGGAGTGGAAATTTCTCTGCGTTTTGGAGCTGCAGGCTTCCTTAAGCGTGGGTAAATACATTTTAGAGCTTCATCATCCCAAAACCACTAACAGTAGATCTGATGCGGTATGCTATCGTCAGATTTCATAGCTCCTCTATCTAAAAATATATATCCCAAAATTGTCTAATGGTTGCTCAATGGATTCTTCAACTGAAGAAAAGGCCGGCCGAAATGTTGATGACTAAGTCGATCTTCCTTATGCGTAAAAATGATATACGTAATCACTGACATCCAACCGGCCAATGACATTTATGTCTTTGCTTAAAGAAATAAACAAAATGTTCGTTCGGAAATCTGTAAGCCTAGCTCCGAAATTCGACGCAATTTCCCCCCCCCCGGAAAATAGGACTTTTTTCTTATTTTTTCATGTCTCGAAGTTTGTCGGTTCATTACGTTACTACCTGTATAAAATAGGAAGTAGCATGTCTCCGTACTTTACATCCTCATTAGTTTATTGGCGTGAGACGTCACTTAGACTACTCTGAAGCTTATAAAAAGATTAGGATGATTTTCACGCAGTGATTCCGCCAGACCCCTTGTGGGGGGGTCACCGCCAAATCTCGACAACACCCCCAACTTTAATTTTTTTGCTGTAAAAAATCGATAGAAACCGCACAAAACTCCACTTACACCGCACCCTCAAACTGAAAATCCTGGCGGAAACCCTGCTTGCATGGTATCTAATTCTTCAACCAACTTTTATTACCTCGAATACTTTCCATGTAAGAAATACAATTTGCGATGCTGTGAAAATGGTTACTTATCTTTTCTGATTACCTACTTTTGATTTCCGATCACCGTCAATCGCTAAGGTCTTGTACTTTACTGCTTAGCTCCCACACGTTATCTTAACCATAATTACTAAGGCAGAACTTCTTCCAACTGACGTCACCAGGAATGAATACTCATGTAAGTACACCACTACATCTCTTTGTGTTGAAAATGGATGTTAGATTCAGATGTCACAATAATTTGGATGTTTAGAATAGCAAGGCGTATACGCGAAACTCTTCTTCAGTGATTCTGCCAGACCTTTCCTGTGGGAGTATCATCCCATCAAATTCTCGAGAGCATCCACCAACTTTAAAATGTTTACAATAAAAAAATTGACAAAACCGTGCAAAACTCCGCTTACATTCTCCTAATTTTGACTTTACATCCCCCACAAACTGAAAATCCTGGTGAAATCACTGCTCTTCTTTCTAGTAAATGGCTGTTGAAACTGTAAGAACGTGTTACTAGTTTACCTCTGAGCGGTACACGTGACGTCGTATAGAGATAGAAAGCTTATGAACAATTGATACTTACTGTAATCATAGAGGACACTGTAAGGAAAACTTTTGGCAAAGTCGGAAAATAAAATATGTGATACATACGTCACTGTCATTCCAAACGTCTCAGTTGGAGACTTGAAGTTGGGTTTGTTATAGAAATTAATAATCTACTGTAGTATGTATAAGTCCGATAGTCCGGCACGTTCGGGACCGGACCGGTGCCGGATTACCGAAAATGCCGGACTATCGGTAATCCGGTACCTCTTACTACTGGTATAGGCAAAGCCGTACAGCAAAAACAATGAACTGAACCTGTGTGTGTGGTGATAGCCGAGATCAGCCGAGTAAAGTCCGAACGCTTCCGATTGATTCCGAACAATGCTGATTGCTTCTAACAGTAGCAGACGTGTAGTGAACACTTCCGAGTGGTTCTGAACCGCGCAAATCGTTTTCAACTGTCGTTCACAAGCGTTTACAGGGGAAAAAACTGGAATAGTACCAGACAATCGGGGGTTCCGGACTGTTGGATGCCGGTCTATCGGACTTCTACTGTAACTGGTGTGCTCTGTAACATAAATTAGAAACAGGAAAGAGATGTTTCTCCCTATTGCTATTATTTTTACTTCCTATAACAAAAGGTACTATCGTCTTGCATTTAAGTGTTTGCCGCCACGTTCATATCGCTTTCCATGGATTCCGCTAGGATTTCCCCCATTTTGGGGGAAGTCCAAATTGGGAAGTATAAGTGTGGTTTTGCAAGGCTTCTATAGATTTTTGAAAGTAAACATTTTTAAAGTTGGGGCGTTTTCGAGGATTTGGAGGTGACCCCCACGGGGAAGGGGGGCAGACTCATTGTCCTTTCAAGTAGTAGATGAACAGTAACGATTCATCCATATAGGTTCTGAACAACTTCTCTATACTTCAAAGACATATTTTAAAGTATTTATCATCATTAAATGATAATGAAGTTTATATCTTAATTACTCTCAAGCAAATTTAGCAATGTAAAAGAAAAATGCGTAAATTTCTGTTCAGAGGAACTACGTTGATGAATTGTTGCAATGCATTGTAGTGCTCTGACATGTGCTCGCGGTGATAAAAGCGAGACTATAACAGTTGAGGAACTTCCGCTTCATGTTAGCTGTTGGCGATGTTAACTGAGCCTCAGATTACAAATTCATTTTGTTCTTAATCGAAAAATATTGTTCTGAATTTTTCATTCTTTAGTTGAAAGCAATATGTGCAGCTCTGATTTAAAAACTGCTTCATGATATTTATATTTCATTTAATTTGTGCCAAATGTTTCGAATTCCCAACTTCTATGCAATTTTTAGGTTTGAATTAAACAATTTTCACTACTAGATGGCAGGGGAAGTACTAATAGGTCTGTTTACAAGAAAAGTGCTTCATTAAAGTATTATTTCTTCAATGTACGCAAACATGTTTAATTAAATTTCATAGTGTTGTTCTTTTTCAGTAATTAGGTAGACATTTCAAAATCCCATTTGTGTTGTTTTAGTTAACTACAAAACTTTGCAACAGTAATATGACGTTTAACTTATTACTTGCACGGTTTCTCGGACGTAAGCAGATAAACACTGATATAAAATACAATCAGTTGCATTTTTTTAAAGTCATAAATCAAACCCAGATGGGTCCATTCCGAAACACAGTGAACACACTTTTGAATTCCGGTGAGGACGTAAGTTGTCGGAGTTTGCGGGAAATTTATTAATCCAAAGATCAATGTATAACTAAGCGAGCGATCATTCATTGTTGATCTCACTGCCTCAAATTAATACTTGTGGACACATGAACTTCTCATATTTAGAACAATATGATTTTTTTTAATGTTTTGCAGCTTCTATATAACTTCAAACAAAACAATGCGATCCAGCACACAGCTCTAATGCTGTTCAGAAACAAGTCAACACTAAACTTCATTCCATAGTCACTTTCGAACATTATGTAAACTTGCAAAGCTGAAGTGAAACGAAAATTTTGACTCCATCATAACACGTTTTACATCAAATACCTGCGTCAACTCGCAGACCTTTGAAATACACTGCAGCTTTTCAGAAAATCCTGGGGAGGAACTTGCGCAAAGTCTATTGTTAGCTATTTGAAATAACAGTAACAGTAGCGAGGCTAGTGTCGGGGGAACGCAACACCAAACAAAATCGACATTCAGTACTTCGCGTGGCATGACAGGTTTGGTTCTAACTTGTAAATCGAATTCGATAAGCATTTTTAAACTTCCCGGTTATACGATAGGCATATCTCAAATGTTACCATATATCATCGCCTATTAAAATCTAGGCTAATTCCCCTGTCGCGAGAGACTGTGATAGCATGACTTGCCCTGATTGGCTGTTGTTGTCGTTACCTAGCTGGCGTTTCCAATGTTAGAATACAGACAGATTTCTCTAAACGGATACTCTTTGCTTAACGACAGTATCTGCCAGTTGCGTCATACACCATTCAGCAAATAAGAAGGGAATGCTTTACTTGTTATTTACATACCTTGGATCAAACCAAAGGCTTTGAATAATTAGACGAAATAAACTAAGACAAATATATGGTAAGTCAGGGGCTTTCAGACTGGCGTACCATTAAACAGAAATTCATACATTCGGCGTACCACCATATTACGGATTTTTCAATACTAATGTTTAAAATTAGATTATTATATTGCCAGTAAAAATTAGACCTCGAACGTGTCATTCCCGTCAAGTTTTGAACCGGGTCACTGGTTCTAGGCTTCAGATGACCCGGTGACTGGATTTAGATCCGGTAGCCCGAAGGACAAATCAGACTTTTTTATTATTTCCTTGCGTTTGAATATTTTTTTTATTTCAGGGGGTGACCACAACCTGAGATGTTACCCCCAGAGCAGGAAAAATACGACGCCGAAATTCCCAGTTAATTATGTTCCCCAGATAGGGTCAAGGTTTAGACCGGGTCTCTAGGTCACCTATGTTCGAGTCAGGCCGTGTCGCCCAGCAACCAAAACTGACTCGGTTTCAGCTCTGGTAGTAACTATAGCGATGTGGGTCCTCGGTCAGGCCAGGGAAATACTAGGATGGTATCTTGAATAATACAATGAAACAAAAATTTAAGAAAGTACAAGTTCAAAAAATTATGGACAAAAAAGAGTTAACTTATTTCAAATAGCTAACAATGGACTTCGCGCAAGTTCCTCTCCAGGATTTTCTGAAAAGCTGCAGTGTATTTCAAAGGTCTGCGAGTTGACGCAGGTATTTGATGACGCAGTCAAAATTTTTGTTTCACTTCAGCTTTGCAAGTTTACATAATGTTCGAAAGTGACTGTGGAATGAAGTTTAGTGTTGACTTGTTTCTGAACAGCATTAGAGTTGCGTGCTGGATCGCATTGTTTTGTATGAAGTTATATAGAAGCTGCAAAACATTAAAAAAATCATATTGTTCTAAATATGAGAAGTTCATGCGTCCACAAGTATTAATTTGAGGCAGTGAGCTCAACAATAAATGTACACAATCTTCGAGTTAATTGATTTACACTTCGCTCGTACATCATTTAATTATCCTGACATCATTGATCCACCATCAAAACACAAAGATATCTATACTTCCCATGGAACTCCAAGATATTCGCGATACTTATCAATGTTATCAAAACTCTTTGGGTATCAACCTTTTTCAACCTAAATAGTTCGTTGAAAACTTCAACTAGTTTACAGATACGCCCATTAAGATAACGTACAGTTGCTGAGAACTGTTCACCATCTCCACAATCAGTAGATTCATAAGCTATTAGACTATCATTGAATGATTTGAATCAACTGTTCGTGTACGCGGATGATGTAGATTTAATAGGGGACGATATAGATGCGCTACAAAGAAACACCGATGTCTTAGTAGAGGTGTGCGATGATATAGGTCTACAGGTTAACATAGATAAAACAAAATACATGATAACAAGCCGAAACAAAGGGAATGAAGGAAATAAAAACATAAGAATTAGGGATGAGGTCGTAGAGAAAGTAAACAAATTTAAATACTTGGGAGCATACGTAACAAGCAAAAATGAGGTCACGGAAGAAATAAAAAGTCGCTTAGTATCGGGAAACGCATGTTTCTACTCAGTCCAAAAACTTCTAACATCGCGATTAATATCAAGGAAATTGAAATTAAAAATATACAGAACGGTTATTCTGCCGGTAATACTTTACGGTTGCGAAAGTTGGAGTACGACCCTAGCAGATGAACATAAATTACGTGTATTTGAAAATAAGGTTTTAAGAAAGATATATGGGCCGAAACGCGACGAGATGACTGGAGAGTGGAGGAGACTGCATAATGAAGAACTTCACGGACTTTACGATTCACCAGATGTTGTAAAAATAATGAAATCGCGACGACTAAGGTGGGCAAGCCATTTTGCTCGGATGGGGGAAAAAACAAAGATTATATTCTATCCTGGTTGGAATTCCGGATGGAAGGAGACCATTGGCAAGACCGAGACGTCATTGGGAGGACAATATTAGAAGATATCTTCGAGAAGTAGGTGTTCGTGATAAAAACTGGCTTCATGTTGCTCAGGATGGAATTACATGGCGAACATTTGTTACTGCAGCGATGAACTTGCGAGTTCCATAAGCCATAGAGTTAGGTAGTTAGTTAATTATACTCACAGCTTTCCCATTAATTCAACGTTCAGGTTTCCCATCATGGCATTGGAAATTGCTTTCAGAATGTGGTTGTTTAGTTACGCTGCATTTTGCTTTGCACTATTGATGACATCTCTAAACACTGGATCAAAACTCGTTAGGTCCTTTCTGAGGAGTTTCTTCAGATTTAACGTGGCCTCACTGTGGTTTACCATTTCTAGCCAAACAATAAGTCTATTCATCATTTTGCGATTGTGTACGACTTCTTTCTGTCTTTAATAAAAGTGACATTCCTTGATCGTCTATTATCAAGTCAATGCTTTTACCGCAAAGAAATTTTTATTTTTTGCTTTGGTGCTGTGTTATGAACATTAGATAAACTGTGTGCTCTAAGATTTTCAGTTTTCATCCAATTAAAATATCCCCTACTGATGAATGCTTTATGTAACACTCCCTGACAGGTAGGATCACGTGACGCAAAAAAAAATCGGGAATTGAAACAAAACGCAGCATCACTGTACTCTGACAAGTCATACTTTTCATACCACGACGGCTGACAATTCTTTCCGATTTTCTGAATTCCTAAATACAGCTCTGAATTTCTAATTTTCTTCTTTGTAAATCTTTCTAATTAGGACGAAATTGACACTTTCTTCTCCAGGCCTATGTTCATCACTATCCTGTGGAAGGCACGTACGTAACACAGATTCAGGAGAGGTAAACCAAAGTTTTGGGGAAGGGAGGATGCTGAATGCAAATAAAATACAAAGGGGTTCCGAATGTTAGTGAAAATTGAAAACTAAAGTTTTTGAGAGAAAGGAGAAATCATAAAAGATTTAAAGGACAAAAGGAACTCGAAATTTAGAATCGAATTCACAGAAATGAAAATCAAATGCGGAATCAAAGTTACCTGGTTAATAGTGAAGACATGTTAAAAAGCCAAAACACGGAAAGCACTAACTTTTTTTTTTAATGAAGTAAATTCACCAGAAGACGAAATAAAACCAAAATGGAGGACACTGCAAAAATGAAAGTGAAATCAAAAATTTACCCGATCATATTGAAAGTGAAAAACATATTTCTCTCATATGGAGAAGCTAACGGCAAAATATGTAATATTCTAGCTCTTCCTGGTGCAAAACACTGAAGCAGAATCTCAGACCCTTTGTCCATCGGATTTGTTCTCATTATTTTGCATTCTATAATTATTAATGTTTACCTTGTAATGCACATATTTGGCCAGAAACTTGGAGGAGAGGACAGGGTACAAGTTTTCGAAGTCTTGGGATTTCTCAAGAGATAACTTTTTTGCCCCCACCCCCCGTACCCACATACAAGAGTGACTGTATTGCACGTTCCCCTCTATACGCCTACTACTTTTTATTTTAAATTTTTACATTGAATTGGGAGGCAGCTGCCCCCTCTGTCCCCCTGTGCATACGCCTATGGGGATAGACTGTATATTGCGCTTAACAATGCGCAAGTACCAATGGCAATACACGTGTGGGCGATCCTGACTGACGTTTTTCAGAGTTTTCTTGAACGTAACCAGTTGAGTGATGGTCAATGACTACTGTAAATCCATGGTACTTAGAATTAAAGTCCTAACCGATATCTTGATCATCCTTTTCTTCGGTACATATACTTGCTTTGGATGATTACTTTATTCTGTACAACGTACACATTAATGTAAGTCTAATAGAAAATCTTCATTTTTTTCTGCGTCTTTTCCCACCTATATGAGGTCGACGTTTCTGATGAGTCTTCTCCACAAAGCCCTGTCCTGAACTTCTTCCCCTGACACAGCTTTCTCCCCGAGATCTTTCTTAACCTATCCATCCACTTCCTCCTTGGCCTCCCTCTACCTCTCTTGCCCTCCATTTCCATTGCCATCACTCTTCTGACTACATAGTCATTTGTTCTCCTCATTACATGTCCATACCACTGCAGTCTTCTTTCTTGCATCTTCTTAGATATCTTTACAACTTTTGTTGTACCTTTATCTCTCTCATTTGTCACTCTGTCTGTTCTTGTTATCCCACACATCCAGCGTAGCATTCTCATTTCGGGACATCTAATCTCTTTTCTTGCGCTTTCTTTATTGGCCATGTTTCTGCTCCGTACATCATTGCTGGTCTAACCACTGGTTTGTAAATCATCCCTTTATTCTTCACCGTGATTCTGCGGTCGCAGAGAACGCCTCTTACTTTTTCCAATTTCGCCATCCCTCTTGCATTCTGTGTTATTTCAGAGTCCAAATCACCATTCCCAGGAACAGTTGAGCCTAAATATTTAAAGTTTTTCACTGTATTCAAGCGTTCTTCTTGCAACACCACTTCTCCATTTCCTTCTCCGTTAAACTCAAGATACTCAGTTTTCTTTCTACTAATCTTTAGGCCTCTATCTTCCAGAGACTTCCTCCAACTCTCTACATTCCTTTCAAGTTCTGCCCTATTAGTATTGCATAGTACAATATCATCGGCAAACATCATACACCAGGGTCTTCATCTCACATCCTGAGTTATAACGTCTATGACTACGTTGAAGAGGTACGGGCTTAAGGCTGAACCCTGGTGTAATCCAGCCATAAGAGGGATTTGGCGTGTCAATCTCACACTACTTATCAGAGTTCTAGCTCTTGTATACATATATTGGATTACCCTTACATATTTCTCTGGTACTATTTTTCACCCTCAAGCATCTTCATACTTCCTGACATGGTACTCTGTCGTAGACCTTCTCCAAATCAATAAAGACCATATGCAATCCTTTTTGCTTTTTCTGATGCTTTTTCATAGTTTGTCTTAATATAGAAGTTGCATCCGTTGCACTTTTCCCTGGTATAAATCCAAATTGTTCTTCTCCTATTGATGTTTCTTCTCGTAATCTTCCTTCTATAATTTTCTCCCAAATCTTCATCGTGTGTGACATTAGCTTGATTCCTCTATAGTTTCCTCAATCCTGTATATCTCCCTTCTCCTTAAAAATTGGTAAAATAACACTCTCTCTCCACTGAGTCGGCATTTTTTTCTTGTTCATAGCTTTTTGCATCAGATCCCATACAATATCTATACATTCTGGTCCCAAACTCTTCCACGCTTCTACTGGTATGCAATCAGAACCTGTAGCCTTTCTGGTCTTCATTTACTTTACTACCTTTTCTACTTCTTCTTGGCTTATTCTTGGCGTTGGTCCAGGATTTGGGGTTCCGTCGCTAAGAACTTTTCAAGGACTTTCTTCATTTAGGAGCGTGTCGAAATATTCGGCCCACCTCTCTTTAATCCTGTCTTCATCGGTAAGCACTCCACTAATCCTTGGTCATTATTAATTTGCCTAATATCCTTTGCTGCCTTGTCTCTGGTTTTTGCTAATCTGTATAGCTTCTTCACTCCATCTGGTGTTTCAAGTTTGTCATAGAGTTCATCTCAGGCTTGCACTTTTGCTCTAGCCACTGCCCTGTTTGCTTCCTTATTAGCCCTTTGAAGCTACATTTATCTTCTTCTGTCCCTGAAGCATCCCATCTTGTTTTAGCTTTCTTCTTCGCTTTAATAGCTTCTTGCACTTCCTCATTCCACCACCATGTATCTTTTCCTGCAGGAGGGTTCTTTCCAGAAGTTCTACCTAAAGTCTTCTCTGCGGATGTTAGCATGATCCTACTGTTCACATCCCACCATTTTTGCACATCCTCTTCTTTCAGATTCATTCTTTCGATAACCTCTTCCCTGAACAATTTTCTCAGTTTCTCTTCTTTCAGTCTCCACCATCTAATTTTGGGTTCTCCATTTCGCGGCCTCCTATTATTTCTACCTGCAAACTCCCAGCCCACAACCACCACTCTGTGTTGTGGGGCCACATTTATGAGCTTGCAGTTCTTAATCTCCTTAAGATGTCTTCGGCACAAGATGAAATCGATTTGACTTTCTTTTCCACTAGTCTTGTAAGTTAAGAGATACTGCTTTTTCTTCTGGAAAAATGTATTGCAAATTGCCAGATCGAATGCCGTTTCAAAGTCTTCTTCGTTCCTATCTCCCACACCCCAGCCACCATGGATCCTCTCAATGCTTTCTCTGCTTCTGCCTACATGTCCATTCAAGTCGCCGCCCACAATTACTCTTTCCGCTGGGGGTACGCTTCGAAGTTCATGGTCCAATTGCTCCCAGAATTCCATCTTTACTTCTTTCTCGCAGCCGACTTGCGGAGCATACGCACACGCTTCATTGATAATTTCACCCATGCATATCCTGATACTCATCACTCTGTTGTTTCTTCTATTTACTTCACTATCTTTCAGTTCTCTTGAAAGAACAATTCCTACGCCGTTCCTTCCATGTTCATTTGCTCCACTATACAGCAACTTTAGTCGCCTCATAGCTCTCCTGCCTTATTGCCTTTCCTTCTTGTCTCTTACACACACAGGATCCCCAACTTCCTTCTTTCAATTAGGTCTGCAATCTCTCTTCCTCTTCCACTCATCGTCCCAACATTTAGTGAGCCTACTCTAACTAATAGAAAATAAACATAATTATTTCGCAAAACTCCGTAGGAAGAAAATAAAGATTATTATTCCTGTCTCATTCAGCTTGCGTGGTAGTAAATTTATGCCAAGGATATCAATTTTTTCTCACAAAAAAACAAGATCATTTTTCATCTTTTATGTAAATAACTTCATCTTTCCAGAATAACATTTTCTGACTACTTATCCTCTGCTATTGATAGAAGCACGTACATCATCTTTCGCCTGCATCCACCATATAGTCCGTAATTTGCATCACAAACCACATTTGAGAAGTCGCTTCTGATTGAGCTGTTTTTCCAACCCACGCGCGAATACATCCAGCTCGAGAAACCACGTTTCTATCGCAAAGTTTCTTCGAACTTTTCTTCAGGGAAACTCATCAATATAAAATTCAACATGCAAGAAGCATTCGTTAGTACTTTAACACTCTTCGTGTCTCGTCTACCCTTGAGGCGTATTATTTAGAAGAAGGTATTTGTAAACGAAGATCATCTTTGTGTGTGTGTGTCTTAAAAAACTATTTTCCATTTATTTTTTTCGTTCATGTTTGATTTGGTAAAAACTGTATAAATATGCAGACGATGGCTTTTCTACACTTTCTGGTTCGATTATTACTCGTACGTTGAAGAAGTACACTCGGATCAATATCCAGTGAGGATATATTCGAATGAGTGAATTGTTATTTTTCGTCCTAAATGTGCTCATGAGTTTCTAATGACGGGACCTACGGTTTTCTCTAAAGTGAGCTCCGAACCACTCTGTCCAATGGACCCCAGCGGGACTTGAACTTGGGACCACGAGCACATAAAGCGAGTGCATTAATCTCTTGGCCACTCAGAGGTCAGGAAATGTTAAAAGGTCAAAAAACATTGCACAGCGTGGCTTCAATTGAATTCATATCTAATAAAGATTTAAAAGAATATTTCGTCTGTTAATTGTACTAAATAACTTGACAGCCGTGTTGTAAAATCTTTTCACTATTTTTAAATTTGAATTTATTTATGGCCTTTACGCATCTCAAGCTTTGGCCAGGATAGGATGGAGGAGAGAATGTTGGAAAGTAGTAGTCCAGGTTCTAGTTTGTAGGTCCAATCCTAGTATTATTTGCCTGGTGTGACTGAGGAAAAATCCTGGAAAAACCTCAGTCAGGATATGCAGCCATTAGGATCATTTCCAGAACCTTTAGAATGCTAAGCCAATGCTCTACCAACTGAGCTACGGGCGCTTGGCTCATTTCTTTCCATTGCCCATTTTGTATGAGTCGGAGTAGACATATAGAATAGAACCTTCGTTACTATGCAGAAACATAGCTGTTCCTTGTTATTTCATTTTACTTCTATGGAGAAGCAGCTATGGGCAACACTGGTGCATGTCCGAGGGATGATATATCTCGGCGAGCACTCTTCTGGAGGTAAGAATGAAAATGTTAGCAGCGAAGCCATTAGTTTATCCAGTGCCTCTTATTTCTACATAATATAGTAGGCAAAATCGAAATATATTCTTTACAGCAAAAGTAACCGTATTTTTTCCGAGTTGTTTTCCTTATAATGAATCCTATAGCCTAACTGAAGGTAAAAGTTTTTAAACTTTATGGATTCTTTCATAAACTCCTATGAGAGAGATACTTTTTTTTTATTTCACATTTTAACCCGTAAGTTTCATTATTATTTCGATCAGACATTCGCCTTAGAATGATTAGTTGAATTGTTATCAGGACGGGACCTATAGTTTCTGTTAAAGTGCACTCAGGATCACTCCGTTCAATGAACCCCGGTAGGAACTGAACCTATGACAACGCGAACAGAAAGCAAGTGCACTAACATCTCGCACATACTAAGTCCAACGTTCTCCTTCAAGCACAGATATACATACACAAAGCCTCTCCCTGAAACAATATTCAGACTGACTTTCTTAGAAAAATATATAAACCATACGAAAAAGAAATTTACTTTTCAAGAGCTGATAACATTTGTTTGTTTCTACATACATATAAGCGAGACTTGCAAAGAAAACCATTCATTTTCACCGAATTCGTAGTTTCAATGTAATTGTTGTTACTTTCTAAAAAAAAAAACTCTCCTTTACTTTGGCATTAATTGAACAGGATTTGGCAGTAATTATCCTTTTCCAACTCTGTCCATGCAACAACGAACTTAATCCTCAACTTTTCCTATACTGTTACTGTAATTAGTTGTGACCGACGACTTAAGATCACCCCACAGACATAATAAGTAATGTGTTGAAAGTTTCCAACAATTTCCCAAGTGTGTTGCTCCCAACACGTACAACAAGAATATAGAAACTGAAAATGGGAACTTTGGAGACGTTTTATGAACAAAGTGACGAAAAATCAATTTCTCTCACAAAGGAACAATAGACAGACGCCGAGAGAGAAAGATGGAGCAGGACAAGACGTAGAATGTAGTCGGTTGTCTTCGCATGTCACGTCCTCTCGAAGATTCTCAAAGTTCTTCGCCCCAACCTGCAGTCACTTGATCCTTAGCTAAAGAGCAATTCCTGCGTCATCTCTGGTATTTGCCCTTTCTCACCGATGATCTCATGTTTATTTCAAAAGATAGAGTGAAGTCAGATGTCCAACCCATCTCAATCACAAACTAAAGTGAGACGAAATGTACCTCTGAATTATTCCAAGCCGTCATTTATCCATCTTTTGAAATTAACGTTTCCGCTATTGCAAATGAGGAGAAGTGAATTCGCTGTAAAGGGTAAAGTATGCATTTGGTATTATAAGTAATTTGACAGTATTATGTTTATACCTAAGGTTGTTGCTAATCCTAGCATTGTAGCAGGAGCGTATCCTCTGGGCTACCTAGGCCACCGCCGCAGCCTATGATTGTGAACTAATATTATTCTACACAAATAATGTTAATTTACATGAAAGGGAGGCCAGAACACCTATCACCATCATCATCATCAATACTATATGTGACCTCCGTACCCTCTTCGTAAGTCTTATTATCTTGGCTAGTGGTAATCTACTCTGAGAATCCAGAATACGCCACTGCATTGTAGAGTTACACATTTGACACAGCAGATAAAGATATATGTTCACTTCAAGCTATGAGATCTCCCACGATGAGATCAGTGTACTGTGAAATAAATAAAATATTACTTTCTTTACAAAATACTAACAAAGGAGTACATCGCATAAGGGCAGTTTTCTGCCCCTCAACCGTTTCTAAATGAAATTTTGTATGTAATATCTAGACCATATGAGATTTCCAATAAGCCAAATCTTATTTGCATACCACTTCCGGTTATTATGGAAAGTGCGTCCAAAAATGACCACTTCCGGATTATAATATTTATAGTGTTGTTCAAAATTAATAGTGATATCTCGAAAATGAGGTAAGCTATTAAACGCAAATTTCGTATTGAAAGTACTAATATAATGAGCATGTTACAGTGTGAACCAAAAGACCATATCTTCAACTGTTTTGGAGATAAAAATTAGTCTTCTTATGTAAAAGTTCAATTTTACTTCTAAAAAACGCACTTTAAGTCCGCCATCTTGAATCTGGATTGGTTTTCTTAAATGGAAAGAGGGTCGTGTAATATGTCATTCTGGGCTAGAACTTTCCAGGAAACACGTTTCTGAAGTCAATTTTGCTGTAAATGTATGATTGTGAGAGATAATGGTATGTGACATTAGTATAGGCTACTAACGCAATAGCCGAAAAACGCCATTTTGTTTTAAAATAATGAAGGTAATGTAAAGTAAATGCATGGAAATGCATATCTATATGGTAGTATAATAAGGAATAATTTGTATACATTTAGGTTTTAATCCCTTTATTATATCAAAACAAAATGGGTACCGTATTTTTCGGTTATTGCATCATTAGACGTACACCATTATCTCTCACAATAGTACATTTACGGTAAAACTGACTTCAGAAACGTGTGTTTCTCGTAACATTTTAGCTCAGAATGACATATTACACGACCCTCTTCCCATTTAAGAAAATCAATCCAAATTCAAAATGGCGGACTTCAAGGTGGCGGCCGTGAAGAGCATACCCTCCAACAGATAGCGCCTTCCACCCACTACCCATTACTATGTATTTGCTTTCCATTTCCTTCAGCATTTTACAAATATAAGGACATTTCCACACTTTTTCTTTACTCTCCAGAAACAAGAATCTGACTATTATATCATCGATATCTCCCAAATGAATTGCGCTGGAGTTGCCAAAATTTACCTGTGCACATATTTTGACATTCTTAACCTTGATGGAAGAAAGAAATTTAGAACTTTTTTCTGCTCCATCAGTATGTTTGCTTGTCAGAGATTTCGTCAGCGTCTAGTACTTCTTCCGGCACCCGAGATCCTGCTGTTTTATAGCACTATCTGAATGCCGATTGTAACTCAGATACGAAACAACTGATGCCACTTGAGCACAAAAAACAATCGTTCTTGCTCCTGCTCTGCATTGACAGCATCACCCTTTAATGTCGGTTTTGTCGTATGGAATCCTTTTCTTACCTTACCCTACACGTTGTTTCCAACTGTTAAGTGAACTATGTTGCACCTCAACAAAGTTGAAGACTTTGTTTGTGACATTTCCTTTTATTGTTGACGGTTCCATTTCATCTCACAATATTCTTAAATGCTAATCGTCTTCCCATTTCTATTCATCAAGAGTTATTAAGTGCCTACTGCTAAAATAATCACAATTACTCACCGAGCCGCCGTAGCTCAGTGGTAGAGTGTTGATGTAGCATTCGGGAGGTCGTAAGTTCAAAATATCTTGACTGAGGTTTTCTAGGGTATTCCTCAATCACGTCAGTCAAATGTCGGGATGACACCTTCAACATAAGCCATGGCTGACACCTTTCAGAATCCTTTCATCTCCTCTATCCCGGCCTGAACCTTAGATGCCTAAAGGCCATAAATAAAACCTCCAATTTCAACCACAATTACTAAGTGTTCCTTTTTTGTGTAAATTTATATTTGAATTTATTATGGCCCTTTGGCATCTATGGCTCAGGCCGGGATAGGGTAGGGAGAAAGTAGTTCAAGACCTAAGTTGAAAGTACCATCCTGGCATTTTCCTGTTGTAACTGACTAAAAAGCTTGGGAAAACTTCAGTCAGGATGGTATCGAACCAAGGACCTCCCGAATGTGTCGCCAACGCTCTGTCGACTGAGCTACGGATCCTCAGTGATTGTATTTGTTATTTAAGGTTTAAATCTACAAACAATATCGCTTTGTTTTGGTTAACAAGGATTATGTACAAAACTTCCCATACTTGTGCTACTAGATATGTTTTGTACAAGATACATAACATAATCAGAGAACAAAAATTGACTTTTTTTACGTTATACAAATGTCCATGACTATTTTAATAAGCAATTCGAAAATCACAGCAAAATTTTTATTAAAACTGTAAACTTATTGATACATATCGTCCATATCATAGGCTATATTCCATATCATAGACAATAAAGAACAGAATTCAGACATGTTATTAACACATTCAGTGTTTTCACGAGAACTTTTGTGGCCTTTTTTTACCCTCATAAATTCATTGCTTGAGTTACAGTAATGGCTAAAACAATTCCTGTACAATTTACGACCTTCCTTTCCATGTTCTTTTTTTTTTAATTTTTTGGTTTCATTTTTTGAGTACAGTCATTTGCAATTCCTTGTTTGCATAGAAATGGTGTTTTATTTTGCAGCAACACGTGATAAATGTACTTTTAACATTTTTATTACGTCAGCCAATCATTAAAAGTTTTGCTCTCGTTCGATCTTTATCAGCGACCACAAGGAAAGTACGAGTTCTTTCACTCTATTTCTCTATACAGGGTGAATGAAACTTGGCTCTCATGAACATTACAAAGTTCTTTCCTGGTAAAAATCTAGGCTGAAAATACTCTTCACCCAGTCGGCGTAGTCCAGCGATGAATGTCAAAAAAAAAAGCTCACGCCACTGAAGTGGCGCGCTCTGTTGTATATAATCTCTCCTCACTCAGGTTTCAAAAGGCTTTTCCCAGTTTCACCAGGCGAATGGTGTATTGATTAAGATCCTAGCTACGTAGGGTCTTGTCCTCGGAAGAGCGATCGGCACGAAACGTCATCTCCCAGAGGTAACTTTTTTGTATGCTTCGCACCAATATTCCAGCTCCTATCTCTGGACTTTTCATTTGAATTGCGCAGCTAATTTTTTGTGTATGGTCTCTCAACAAAACGTAGTTTCTCCTGGCGGAATTTCAGAGAGGGTTGCAATACGATCTCATTCATGATTTCCTTTTTTTTAAAACAATAAACGTTTGAAAAAAAATATTAACGGCTTTGAATGGGAAACCCATATCCCAGTTTGGCTAGAATTGAAATCACTCAACCTTCTTGGTTACTCAAGAAGTAGTCATTGGAGCAGAATAGACCGTCGGAATTTTCTAATACTATATAGGAGCTTCAACAGTAAGAATATTCATATTAGAGGCATAAAGGCATATGGTAACAATTAGCCTGATAATGTAAGAACATGAATATGTCACGTAATGACACACTAGTTAAATTTTTAGATTACAATATAATAAAGAAAATTGGAAAATATCTTATTTTTTTACAAAAATACTTAATTTTAATGATGGTGACATCTATGACGCAATACAGAAGTCACAAACAATAACTGGAAAGAAATTACACAATCTACCTTCTTTATCTAGTGCTAAGCAACAGCATTGAAAATATCTATTGAAGATCCAGAGAAAAGCGTTGTGCATTACGAACCAGGTGCGTAAATATGAAACCGGAATTTATGTACAGAAAAGACACAGTGATTGGATGACAATGCTAAGAACTATTTTATTCGAAGTATTGGCCATAGCTAGAGATACATTTCTGCCATCGTTCCGGCAATGTGTGGATGCCAGACCAAAAAAACTGTGCCTCTTGTGCTCCAAACCAGTCATCAAGCCATTTTCGTACATTTTCGTAAGATGTGAAGCGCTGGTCAGCAAGTGCGTGTCCCATGGATGCAAATAAGTGAAAATCGGAAGGCGCCAAGTCTGGTGAGTAAGCCACATGCGGAAGGATTTCCCAGCCAAACGTCGCAATCGTTTCCTTGACCGATTTTTCTGTGCGGGAGGATGCATTATCGTGAAGCACAATCACTTTATGTTGTCTTTGATCATATTCTGGTCGTTTTTCACGCAAAGCTTGATGCAAATCGATCATTTGTTGTCGGTAACGTTGGGTATTAACGGTTTCGCCAGGTTTCAGCAGTTCATAATAGATCACTCCCTTCTGATTTCACCAAACACAAAGCATTGTCTTCCGTTCATAGCGATTTGGTCTTGCAGTGGATGTAGCCGGTTCTCCTGGAGTTACCCATGATCTTTTATGCTTAGGATTCTCGAAATAGATCCACTTTTCGTTACCAGTCGCAATTCGATGGAGAAATGATTTCCTTTTGTACCTGGCGAGTAGAATTTCGCAAGTGGTTTTTCGGTTTTCCTGCTGTCGTTCAGTCAATGCATGTGGAACCCATTTTCCCACCTTCTGAATCTTGCCCATGGCTTTTAAACGTATGAAAACTGCTTCTCGTGTCACATTTAATTGATCCGCGAGTTGTTGTTGCGTTTGAGCGTCATCCTCATCCAACAAAGCTTGCAATTCGCTGTCTGCCAACATTTTCGGTGGTCTTCCACGTTCTTCGTTTCTCACGTCAAAATCGCCACTTTTAAATTTTGTAAACCACGCATAGCACTGTGACTTACCAAGAGCATGATCACCGTAAGCTTCGACAACCATGCGATGCGATTCTGCAATAGTTTTCTTCAAATGGTAACAAAATATCAATGCTGTCCGCACATCGTAGTTTGTAGGTACAAATTGCGCCATGTTCAACGCTATTAAACACTACACTATGACATGAAACTTGTCTGGTTGTGAGTTGCAAATCGTTATGAGCAGTCAAAACAAGCAAGTGGCGCCAAGAACGCAGTTTTACGGTAACCACAGTGACAGCTAACGCCGTCTATGCAAACATTCCGGTTTCATATTTACACACCTCGTGCTTGATTGCGACTCTAAACGGACTTTAAAAGCTTGAGCAGTAAATATTTACTGAAATCATGATTTCTGATTTTTAAAAAAAGAATCTTTGTTGGAGTAAACTATGTAAGGTTTGTCAGGTTTTAATTGGCACCTTGGCTTGTGTGCGCGGCTGCACAGATTGTGTCTACGATGTTTTTGCAGGTCGTCCTTTGATCTGGACACAATTTGATGCCCCCCGCGGGGGTTGAGGTATGGAACGCAATATGAAGATGATTTACATAGTTCATTAAAACAGTAGAATTCATATAAACATGTTTCGATCATTACATGGTGAAAAATTAATTGGATATTCAAGAATTCGAATTCACGACTTCAGTAATTCTTATGAAATTTGAAAAAAATTCCAGTGTTTAACACATTATCGTCAAATGGAATAAGCAATGAAGAATACGAAACTGGTTTTTAAGAAATACAAAGTAGAGGTTTCTGGCAACGATATAATTCCTCCAGAAATATTGAAATTGTGTTTTGAAGTGTTTAGCCTTCCTTTACGTGCATTATAGTTTGATTCGTAAAACATAATATCTGCAAGAATCGGGAAAGTTAATTAAACCTTGTCCAGGTTCTGAAGTCTAAAGATTGTCTAATTATTTGTTTTAAATTAAATTTTATTCAATTAAAATTTAAAACTTTTAATTAAAATTTTAATTTAAAAAAATAAAATTTTGATTTAATTTTAAATTAAAATTAAGTTTAAAAACTTATTTTTAAATAAGTATTTTTAATTAAATTTAAAATTTAAGCAAGTAATTTGTTTTTTGTTCACCAGCAAAATACATTGATAAAGCATAGTTAAATATTGTTCACTCAAGTTTCAGCTGCTAATAACAGAATTAAGCCATAGAAAAACCATTTAAATTTGAACACTTTCATAACGTTAATGCAATTATGAGATTTGATGCAGCTGTCGTTTGCGTAAAAAAATCAATCTTTTACTTAAATAATACGTTTCTGAGAAACTGGAAGTCAATAAAAACTGAAATTCATACGCATACATAAATGTGAGTTTTGTATTAAGCTTCTGAAAAAAGGAAGTAAACTTGTTTATTACATTGAATTTGACCTAAACGTGTTCAAATTTCAATACCGGCGCGCTAAGACATTTTTTATGTTATTCCATACAACCTACTTTCTTCTTTAAAATTCAAAGCCGCGATTCAAGTCAGATACGCAGGTCTACTGCCTTACTGGAGTTAGTAATAGCGATGCCACGACAGGCTCCAGAGATGATAACTAAAGTACGCTGCATGATGCCATACAATATTGTGGTTCTCGCGTCGGCTGGTCGTGTTGTTTGGCTAAAAGAAAGGTTGGAAAGGGGAGCAAACTTTAACTTTGACCCCAGAGGAAATTTCTAGATCCGGCACTGCGTAGAGGTCTATGATTTGGTTTCTTTCTTTCTTCGCGCGGAATAAGGGGAAGGGAGTTTGGTTGTAATGTGCAAATCACCTTGAAGTTGGATATGGTGAGTTTGACAGATAAAACTCTTTCTCTACTGTAAAATTTATAAAAGTCTCTAAGTTAGGAAGTATTACTATTCCAAATAAAGCGATTACAGAATATTAGTGATTTACGGAAAAGGAAATATCCGAACAAAAACACCAGAGGTGCAAAAAGTGGAGCCAAGTTCTTTAGCCCTAAAAAGGTGTGAAATGGGAGACGGATGAGCCAAGTTCCTTGGTGACAGCATGTAACAGGAACAAAGGAACTTGGCGCGAGGTGGCAAGGTTCATGATCCTCAAGCTATAAGGGTGGTGGGGATCCTAAAACCCACTACGTCCACCGCCACCAACCCTGAGGCTGTTGCCAGCTCGCGCCAAATTCCTTTGTTCCTCTTACATGCTGTCACCAAGGAACTTGGCTCATCCGTCTCCCATTTCACACCTTTTTAGGGCTAAAGAACTTGGCTCCACTTTTTGCACCTCTGGTGTTTTTGTTCGGATTTCACAATTTTTGTAGGTCGCGACCGAGTCGTATATATACTGGGTTCGCCTCGCTGGGTGTGCTGCCCCAGAATTCCGTGTGC
>JAGDQP010012250.1:769-47713 GCA_022664845.1 Lepisma saccharinum
CCCCCCCCCATCCGAGCCACATGGCCTGCCCACCTTAATCGTCGGGATTACATTATTCCTCGTCCGTCGGGATTAAAATCCTCGTCCGTCCACCTTAACTGAAGTTTTTTCTGTCTTCTCTAAGTCTCACCAGGCAAAGCCAGGAAACTTTAAATAAGGCTTCCTTCCAATTTCTCCCGCAGGTTGTGGCCAAGGAGGGAGTCCATCTTTCCCACTTGAGGCAGGCACAGGACAGAACTGTCTGCTCTAAAGAATTAGTTTCACTAATTTTTTATTTTTTGCTAATTCTTCCATGGTTCTAGGGTCACGGCACCAGTATCCATCCACTTAAGCAAAATTCTGACTTTGGTGATGTGTAAATATACACAAAAAATATGAAGGAGAAAAACATTTAAGTAAATACATACCTTGAACCTTAAGTCGTGCATTAGTGTTGTAGAAAAGGAAAAAAACACTTATTTGTAAACCGTAAGAAATATAAATGTGAACATATAGCAAAAAACACCAGTTTCCAGCCACACACTACCAGTAGTAGTTGGCCGTTAAGTCCCAGTTTCCAGCCACACTAGTGAGACCAGAGAGAAGGGAATTAATTCCCATCTCTCTGGTCAGACTTATTCTAAACTTTTAAGATAAATAGCAGAAAACAAAATATACAGTATAACGCAAGAGCTCGCATTCTAGACATGGAAAACAAAATAAAATGTGTTCGTTATAGTGTTCTAACAAACGAAAACACCGCATATAAATTTTACAAGCACGCAAAAAGTCAAGGAAAACAGGCTGGGTGTACGACTTTCATTTTGCCATCCTCTGAGTCTGCAAATTATACAAATAATTTACCATCAGTTTAATCTTGTTCTTGCCAGTTCGTGAACATTCTGTAGTGTAGACATTCTGTACTGTACAAAATATTCTGTATTGTAGACTGGGATGAAGTTCACAAGATTATTAAAGAAAATGCTGGAAGGTTGCTAAAATGTTATTTTTTTATTGGGAACCCATTCTCTAATCTAGACCCTTTTGGGATGGTCAGTGCAGTGATTCCGTCACCCATCCCTCAATTCCTCCAGAACCCTCTGTGAGGGGCGTCATCCCCAAATCCTCCAGACCCCCAACTTAAAAATTTTTGCAGTCAAAAATCGATATAGACCATCCAAAACTCCACTTACATCCTTCTGATTTTGACTCTACACCCCCCAAACTGAAAATCCTGGCGGAATCCCTGGATCAGTATTAAGACTTGTAATCAGTGGGTCCCGGGGTCGATTTCCATTTGCGACAGATGGTAACGTTCGCATTAAACTGTTAGTTCAGCCCTTATGACATCATCGTCATCCGGTGGAAGGTAGTGGAAAACCACCATCGGTTAACCTGCATGGGACCTTCGGATCATCATCTGTCTTCGGGCTGAACACTCATCATGATATAAAACAAATCATTAAAGTTAGAAGAATGATTGAAAGTTGGAAACTAGTAAACTTTGCTCCATTCCAGGGTTCGATTTGTAGCGGGGGATAGTTGAGATTTCTGTTAATAAAATAACAGAAAACAAAATATATAGTATAACGCAAGAGCACGCATTCTAGACATGGAAAACAAAATAAAAGTATGTGTTCGTTATAGTGTTCTAACAAACGAAAACACCGGTTATAAATTTTACAAGCACGCAACAAGTCAAGAAAAACAGGCTGGGTGTACGACTTTCGTTTTGCCATCCTCCGGGTCTACAAATTATAAAAATATAAAACGCCTGCCAAAATATGTCCACCAAATCTTGTAACACAATTACGGGATGTATTTCCGACTGTGGGTTCCAGGATTACGTTAAGTACCTAGGTTAGGTTAGGTTAGGATATATCAAAATTCTTTTACATTCCTCACTTTTTTACCAAAATTACAATCTCATAGATTACTGATATCCATTCTTCTCGTGTAGTTCTGTTTCGAATCATCAAAAATGGAACGTCATCAAAATATTGTGTTTGATCATCCCAACAGGAATTTAGTTTACATGGAACACTAAGCCAGCCGAATCAAATTGTAGGCACTACAATGTAGTTATTAAGTTGGATCTAGCTATAAATCTTTAATAAAGAAATCTAAGTTTTTAATTAAAATGTGTACATTACAGACAAATAAATTATGTCATTCTATGCATAATTCCAGGTACACAATACTTCAGTCTTCCCATTAAAACTGTGCCGATTATAAACTATGTGTCGATATGGTACTATATAGCATGCTATAAACGGTACAACTTTGTACGTAAATTAATATTTTAAGAGTAATCTTTTTGTTACTATTTAATGTATTAACAGATAAAGACACTAAGAATTACCTGGGATAAAACACTAACACTGTTTACCTGAACAGTGAACACTTGCCGCGCTAGAAGTTCCCTCTCCCACCAGAAAAAACTTACTACTAGATAGCGCTGATGGCAAACAATTGAATTCTGCATTGCGTGTTTGATACGTATTTATTTATTTACCTTTCCTTTTATTTAAGTCTAGAAGTTATAACACACTAATTATTCAAGACTTTTTGTTCCTTTATTATATTTCATTGATGATCAAAGATCAAATCGTTGAAAAAGACTGTTAATTTCCTCAGAATTTGGTGGAATGGAAAGTAAAATCCAAATAATAAAATCATTTATTTTCAAAATATATTCAATTATGAATGATATTTTTAGAAATAATATTTAACCAATTATCCTGCAATCAATAAGTCTTCAAAATGTTCGAGAACTTGCGATTTTCAGTCTTTACAATAAAAATGTCCAGACAATAACTTTCTTTAATCTTTAGAACTGTCTTCTTGCACTGACAAATCTAAAAAAGTATCTGCCGAAAAAAAAAGTTCAGCTACACACGAAATGGAAAAAAATCATTGCTAGTGTTGTTCGTTCATTAGATACATAATTTATTTATGTCCTTATTCCTTTTATGTGACTAACGCAGCAAGCCTGCAAGAACGAAAACAGTTGCTGTTGCCCATAGCATTTGAAAACAGCATTTCCTCTTGTCGAAACCCTTCCTATCACATCACTTTATGCTATGCTGACATTCGTGCTGTAAACAAGGGACAAAGCGAGAGATAATTTCTCAACCTCCCAACGATCTTTGAAAGAGTCTTTCTTTGACTCTTTCTTTGAGTCCCTTATTGTGCGTAGTTGAAAGTAGACTAAGGTGCACAAACAAACAATAGATAACACATCTTTCTTTCCTCCCTGTAGTTCTCATTCTGTCTGTCTGTCTCTCTCTCGCTCTCTCTCTTTCACACACATACAGAGCAGAGTGATTAGTATGTTTCAGTGTCTTGATAACATAGGCCGGGCGGACTTAGCTCAGTTGGAAGAGCGCTTTGGCTTAGCATTCGGAAAGTCCTAGGTTGAAATACAGGTCCGGCCAACCTGACTGACGTTTTCCTGGCTTTCCTCAGACACTCCAGGCAACTGTTGGGTTGGTACCTTGAAATAGGGCCTAAGTCGATTTCTTATTTTGTCATTCTTAAAATACCCAGCATAAAATTGCCTCTGAACTGTCGAACCTTTCCTTTGTCCGCCATCCAGCGTCACCAGTCATTTACCCAGCATTTGCGACAACTTGTAACTCAAAAAGGAAGCCGTAATCCGAATTTTTGTGCATAGACTTTCTTATTTATTTTTGTGTCTACTTTCACATCCCAGGCGTTATATAATGTATTCTGTAACAACCTGTATGACGAAGTTTACAGAAATGTATTAACTGCTTCCACTTCGCCTAGTGGTCAGCACCATGTGGCGTATTCTGACTGAGAATCTGGGCTTCTGCTTATCTAAAAATACTTAATAAGCAAATAATCATTTTATTAATTATTATTATTATTAATTGCATATTAAGTATTATTAAGGCTATTATTATTATTAGTATAGTAGTATAATGTATATTTAAGACTAGCGGTAGCACAGATTCTGAGCCAGGATATGTCACTGGTAAACACAATTATTTTCAGTAGTACTGCAGTGGGTTCGGTGGAGCACTCTTTAACGTTAGTGGTTCGAATTCAACTTTCAGGTGTAGGTCCCGATTGCCTCGGTGGTGATATGGAACGTTAGACTGAAAGAAACCAAATGCATTTAATGTTTCCAGTTTTTTTTTTTAGGAAACTACATCTCCCATCACTAAAAAAAAGATTCGTTCTTTGCATCGATTAATTAAACTGCTCAATATGTGACAGAAGTGTGCAGACTGTGCTTCCTGAAGTGCTATAAAAGTGTTCCAAAATCGCATGTGCTCTAGAAGTGTTCTGTTTTAAAACATATTTTTCCATTTCATTAATAAAGCGCTATTGGAACACTTTTGGAGCACTTTGGAAACGCTTTAGTCGCATATATTTCCTTAAGAAGTGTGCCAAAAGTATGGGAAAAGTGTTATATTTTTTGCAGTGTAGTAGTATGTATCACTTTTAAAGAATAAATGAGTGACGGCAGAATTAATCTACAAAATATTATGCTACAATCAGTTCATTTGTGTTCAGTATTTTATAATTTAAGACTGTCCCGTGTAACAAGCAGATTCTTTACTCTACGGAAACCTCTACCCGTTTCTTTACAAACAATGGTGGTGCAAGCACGATAACACAAGTTCGGTAGTCTAAACGCAAGTTATTTTGACCATCATTTTTACCATCTTAACAATGTTAGTAATCTAAACAATTCATTAGCGGTAGTGATGATCGGCAGTGACGGAAATTCCCAATAAGAATAAAATAAATAGCACATTAGAGCAGCCTTATATACTGTGGATATATCGTATTGAGAACGGCTATTCTTTGAAGTAATTTCTGTTTCTATTTGAAATAAAAATACCGGTAGTCGAAATCGGGCCATCTGCTTGACAATCCATTAAAGAAGATAAAAATAATACACATTCTCTGAATTGAGAACCATCTTTATCTGAAGTCAGTTAAAAATTTTATACACTTAGTTGAGAATTCGAATCTCGTTTGGGACATGGATATTTGTGGACTTCAAACACCACTGAACTCTTATAGTCGAGATGAACAGCAATCAATAGTCACTAAAATGGATCATCTAAAAGAAACATAATTGTATGATTACGTGATCTTGTTGATATCTGTTTTCATTTTTAATTTTTACAACGTAAAATTGTAACCTTATTCTAAGCCAAATTTCCCATCCTACTTTCAGTTAAACCTAATTTCAAATAGCGTATGTAATCTTCTTCTGGTTACTAGGAAAAGAAAACCAACAGAGAATTTCAATCAGAAAGAACAACTCTAGGTTCGATCCTGAGATCTTTCGATTGCCAGTTCAGTTCGTTAACTTTAAAATATATTCCACTTAGTTTTGGATTTGGGTTTAGTTTACTCACGACAAAATAAGTAGAAACGCTTATCCAAAGGGGCAATCAATACCAGGTTTTATCTTAGCCTACTAGGTTTAATCAGTTTTGGGTTCACAGACTAGGTTGAATATCTGTAACTTAAAACGTGATTAATAGTTTAATTTTAAGCAAACGAACACACTAAGGTCTTGTTTATATATGATCAATGGGTATCATAATGTAATAAAAATAATTTGCGTGTGGTTTGTCCGAAGAAGAATGCTACAAATTAAATAAGGTTAAACGCTCAAAGACATGTTTCAAGAGCACGTGGCTATATTTTCTATACCATCTGAAATTTTCCAAGCAAAACTTCGCGTGTACTAAAAAAAATATGCTGCTTTATTCTCCTCAAGGCGATAAAATTACAACGAATTGAAGGCAGAGGATTACAAAGACTACGGTTCCTTCTGAAGATGACATAAAAAACTATAAGAACCAAGTTATCTGCTGGTAGCATTGTGGGCGAGAACCGGACTCAAGAAGATAGCGGTTAATTCCTTATGTGTAGTTCATTATGAACATGCCACAAATTTCTAATCATAAAACAGTTTATCTAAAGGCAAGAAGGAGGATGTTGACCTATTTCATTTCCAATTACTTTTCAAAAGACAGTAAAGCGAATTTGAATTGGCATTCTTGATTCATTAGCTGGAAACCACCAACATAATTGACAATTATCACAAGAACCGCAAACATTAAGATTTGCTCTTGGTCAAAATCTTCCTTGAAGCATTGTCGACATTAATATTTCTATCACGCAATGTAGGTAGCGGACACTCTAGTTTCTTCACACAGTGGTTGTCAGTAAAACGAAGACGTACACCTGGAACATCACGTACGTCACCATTAGCGAGCATGTTTGTTGTGTGTGATGTGTTTGCTCGCAGGGTATATCTTCTTTTGTAAAGCATTTTTTCTTCGCACATTAGGAGTCAACATACACCATCTTTTCCTTAAACGATCAACAGCACCGACGTCCACAGCCGGCGAATTATGTGTGAATGTGAATATACATACACATTGGCATATAGATCCAATTCCTCGTGTGGGTTTAACGGTGAAGAACTCTCACGAGATTCAAACTGCGTGCTAATGACCTGAAATAATGTAATCTTAGCACGAAAGGTATTGTTCTGTTTTGGTTAATGTACAGTACTATATGTCAGTCGACCTCACGACCACTATGATTAGTCCATGTTTTATGAACTGTGCGGGATGAATTAGAACCAGTATTAGGCAACCCGTTTCGGTAAAAGATTATTCCGAAGTCGTTAAAGAAGAGGAGAATCAATAATTTTCGGCAATATACATGCATTGGATTGACTCAAGTACAAGATCTGAATGACGAAAATGAATTCTGTGGAAAATTCCATTCGAAATTAGAGAAACACGTTATGAGGTTATGGAATTAGTTATGGGATAGCTTCTTCGCGGTTCTACGGTTATATTTCTGTTGCAGCGGGAAGTGTTTGGTTTGTGCCGTCTCTACCTCATTATTTCCTTCCTCGAACAATGCCTTTTCCTAGTTTATTATATCTATGGAGTGTTTTCACATGTCCCTGGCTTCCTCGGACTTCTTGGCAACAAGGACGGCTAGCTGAAGAAGGCGATTATGTTGAAGGAGATATCGTACTGGATCCTGGAGAAGATGGGCAGGTATGTGCAAATATCTTATTTTTTGTAGCCTCGTAGGTTAATATTTGAAGTTTAGTTTCCTTATCGACTTCTTTTCTATATTCCGCACAACAAACAAAATTTTAAAGCTAATAATAATAATATTAAAAAAACTTTTAAAGATATACTTTTCTTAAGCAATTCGTCCTAAAAAGTAAAAAAAATAATTTTGTTTATGCATGACTAAAGAAAAAAGCATGAGGCGCGTCCTCATATACAATCACTTTATAAATTATTGAATTGGCGCGCCACGTGCTTTTCTTTTTAGTCATGCATAAACAAAATTATTTTCTACCAAAACCCAACATCGTTGCGGGCTAGTATTTATTTTAGGATGAAGAAGTCCATATTAATATATATATATAATAAATCACAGCCATATTCAATCCACTAGTGGATGAGGCCTCTCCCCGAAGGGAGGAGTTGGTCTACTGCTCCCACGCTGACCAGACGGGTTGGGAGAGGAGAACCGAAGCTCTCACTGTGATCGCCACTGTCTTTTATTCACAGCAGCTCCCCAATTGTCCTCACGATGCTGGGTCAACACCGAAATATTTGAGCCCCCATCGGGAATCGAACCCGGGACCGCTCGCACTGAAGTCGAGCGCGCTACCGACTAGGCTACGCATTGTATTGTCACCCGACTTACGTTGCTGTGCAAAATGTCATCATTCTATGACGTCGGGAAATGAATTAAATTAACGTTGCAAGATTTGAGGACACCACTAACCATTTTGAACTAAAATAATAAAATGAATTTTATGGGCGGTAACAGCACTATCGCTTACACCCTTCCCGAAATTAGTGAACTAAAGAAAAGATTGTAATAATTCCAATGTCTATTAAGGATACATTTTAAAACATATTTTAGTATAATTCTTATACTTTCCAAACTTTAGAAGGTTTTCGATGAAAAAAATATAAGGTATGTGGATTTAGAAAATATTTTCGGATAAGCTGTAAAAGTGCAACCTAAGTAGTTATAGGAAATAGATTTTAATATTATTTTGAAAAAAATATTTGCTTGCTAAGTGAGGTATAAAGTAAAATAAGGAAATATCTCAAACATGCGATAGTATTGCAGCGGGTTAGAGTACCAGGATACTCTACAACCTTCTTATAGTATGATCACCAAACAATTTCAAGGAATTGGTATTGATTTTAATGATAACCTTAATAAAATCAGTCATCTCGTCAATCAAGCTTTGACTTTATCTAATTTGTATTCTGTTAGATGCCGTTATTATTGGAGGCAAGGAATGGTGCTATCATTTCTTTCGGAATATAGATTTCTTTCAATCATACAAACCAACTTCTGAATACTACCCGTATCTGTCTGTCGATACCTATACTCACTGTCAAGGCGTTAGTAACGATCATGTGTGGTTGTGAAAACTGATATCAAACTAGCGTCCAAGATGTTCCACGTTCGAGTTCTGGCTGGGGTGTAGATATTTGATTTTAAAAAACAACAACATTGCACTAGTATCAGGGTAGTCCGAAATCAATAGTCACTAAAATTACGAAAACAAAATAAATTTAATCAAAGTATTTCAAGGAATAAGTAAAAGTGCCATTATTTACATTTAACGTTTCTATGTAGATATGGAAAAAGTAAATATCGTAGCCCAACGCGACATTAACTTTGTTTACCATAAGTTTTGTTTTGTAGTTTTACATACCTTACAGCATATTTATTAGCTTCATATTTAAACTGATATAACAGACAATGAAATACTGGATGATTTGTCCCATTTTGTGGTATTTTTTTTTCTGATTACAATAATAATTTTAAGTAACTCAATACATTAGTGTTTCATTTGAGTATGTAAAATAATACAAATTATCAGAGTAGCTTGCAAGCTACTGCGTGCCTACAATATATTAATTTTTAGTTGGTTTTGAAATATAAAATCTTAAGTCTTATTTTCTATTTATGAAAGAGATTGTCTGTCTCCCTTTTTCTAATAATAATATATCAGTTCTAATATTTCAACTGGACTTTAATAATGAGATTCATTCGTGTCCTATATGAAAAAGAGTAATTATTTGTTTGAAGGTCAATATTTGGTAAAATTTATTAGAAAGGAAGAATTTAATTACAGTTCTAATTATATTGAGAAATGTTTACATCAAAATAATAATAATTATTATTTCTCTCCGTCTTTTCCCACCTACGTGGGTTGACATTTCTGATAAGAATTCTCCACAAAGTCCTGTCCTGAACTTCTTCCCCTGACAGACCTTTCTCCCCGAGATCATTCTTAATCCTATCCATCCATTTCTTCCTTGGCCTCCCTCTACCTCTCTTTCCTTCCACTTCCATTGCCATCACTCTTGTCACTATATAGTCATTTGTTCTCCTCATTACATGTCCATACCAGTGCAGTCTTCTTTCTTGTATCTTCTTAGATATCTCTACAGCTCTTCTTGTTATCTCACACATCCACCGTAGCATTCTCATTTCTGTAATATCTAATCTCCTTTCTTGTGCTTCTTGTTCTTCACCGTGATTCTGCGGTCACAGAGAATGCCACTTATTTCCTTCCAATTTCGCCATCCCTTTGTATTCTGTGTGTTATTTCTGAGTGGAAATCACCATTTCCAGTAACAGATGAGCCTAAATATTTAAAACGTTTCACTTTGATTAAATCGTTCTTCTTGCAACATCACTTCTCTGTTAAACTTAAGATACTAAGTTCTCTTTCTACTAATCTTTAGGCCTTTATCTTCCAGAGAATTCCTCCAACTCTACTTTCCTTTCAAGTTCTGCCCTATTAGTATTGCGTAGTACAATATGATCGGAAAACATCATACACCAGAGGAGGGTTCATCTCTCACATTCTGAGTTATAACGTCTATAACTACGTTGAAGAAGGACGGGAATAATAATAATAATAATACATAGGGAAATCTCCGAAAGTATTCTGTCTCAAAGTTTGATATAAAATAAACTTAAGAAAATAACAGAATACATAAATAAACTAATTGCATTCAAAAATACTCTGAATGTTAAAAAAGTATTGATATGTTTTGAAAACGGCAAATTCAAAACTTTGAAGTTAAGGAGTATATAAAGGCAAGGAGGATAACAGGCAGGGTTTCCGCCAGGATTTTCAGTTTGCGGGGATGTTAAGTCAAAATTAGGAGAGTGTAAGTGAAGTTTTGTACGATTTCTATCGGATTTTTCAGAGCTAAAATTTTATAGTTGGGAGGATATCGTCGAGACTTTGGGGGGGGGGATAAACACCCAGAGGGGGTCTGGCGGAATCACTGACAACAGATGTGTGAAGAAGGAACATGGAAACGACATTCATGAATTAAAAATTGATGTAAAAACTAAGGCAACGAGCCTGCTTTACCATAGCACCGATGTTTGAAAAGTTTCTGATTTACTACACGTAAGGAACATTTAAATCGAATAGTACACTTAAACCTCTTTTATCCGGAACTTATTTAACCGGAACTGTCGTTTATTCGGGACAATTTTTAAACAAATAATGTAATTTTTCGTCAATTTCAAAATACATCGTATACAGGTGAAAGCTTCTAATTAATTCTCTGCAGTCTAACTATACAGTGTTTTACTTTATTTAACCCCTATTTATTCAAATAAACATAGCACAGTATTCAGAAACTTAATTCTTTTTCCGTAACGAAGCGTAAATAATTTAGATATTTTAATGAAGGACTAATGTGCAGCTTAATACTGTAATTAATATAACGTATTCTCCCATGTTTGATATTTATAATTACAGAACTGTTCTTTTCTTGGTAAACTTAATTTTGTCTTTTCTAAAATAAACATAAACCGTTTCTTTACTATTTATCTGTATAACATAGGCGCTTATAAAAAAATATAATCGTAAACTTGGTTTATCCGGAACGGGTTTAGTCCCATAAAGTCCGGACAAACAAAGTTTTAATGTAATTATTATCTGCTGTGCATCTTCACAAAGCTGTTTAGTGTTGTGGAAGTAAATACAGTAGAAGTCCGATAGACCGGCATCCAACAGTCCGGAACGTCCCATTGTCCGGCACCATCCCATCCCCCCCTATTCCTGTAAACGCTTGTGAACGACAGTTGAAAGCGCTTGGCGCGGTTCGGAACCACTCGGAAGTGTCCGCTACGCGTCTGCTACTGTTAGATGCAATCAGCATTGTTCGGAATCAATCGGAAGCGTTCGGACTTGACTCGGCTGTCACCACACACAGGTTCAGTTCATTGTTTTCGTTGTACGGCTTAGCCTATACCAGTAGTAAGAACCCGATGGTCCGGCACCGGTCCGGTCCCGAACGTGCCGGACTATCGGACTTCTACTGTACATATATATTGTTTTACCTGTAATTTGCCTCAAATATGTTCAAATGTGCCTCGATGGTTTATTCGAACACTCCAAGGAAGCATTTTCGCTACTGTGTAGAAACTTTAAAGTGATTCTTTTTATTTGTCTAAAGCTTTTACATCACTCGACGCCTGCGGATTGTATTTTCGTATCTCGATACGCAATGATATCGAACTAACTACTACGGAACTTTAAGCAAAATACTACGCTGTAATACGCTAAAAACCTTTTAAAACTCCTAATATATGACTTTGTTTGAAATCCTAGAACAAACAATAAAACCTAATTTGAGTTTTTTTTGGAACCTACAAAAATTCGGAGCTTGGTGATAATCGCTGTATTTGTACTTACCATGAGATATAATATAGTTAGTCAATCTATGTAATAGCAAATGGATTTCCTCCTGGATTTGAGTCATGGAATGTGCTTCTAGTTTTTAATGGATAAATCACTGTTTTCTTGCGCATGAAATACGATCCGAGAAACTTGCTTGCTAAGGGGACTGACACTTCTGCAATTCTTAATTTCAGATGCATCTTACTAGAGTTTTGCCGGGCCAAGTAAGATGCTGTGTACCACAGTCCATTCAATACAATACCACGAAAGACAATTTCAATCTTTTCTAGAATGGACGGTAGTGTATTGATGTACAATAGGCCCTCATCGCCTAAGGTCTCATTACATTGGGATAAGAAATCTAATTCCTTTGAGATTTCTTCCTGGAGGTTTTATTCCAAAGGCGATGACCCCCTTCCCGCCGTTGCCCTCGATGCAATGTCACAGACCTAGTTAAATGTTTTAAATGTCAAAGACGATACCGACTGGAGTTTAAATGTCGGTATCCCTCGCGTCCGAACCCTCTTTAGGAGCATATAGGATACATCTTGAATTGTCAGCGGAATACCCCCTGGTCTCTCATGGTGATCTGTCCTTAGGGCAAATCATCAGAGAGACCAGGGAAAGAACTCTCCTGACAATTCAGGATGTTTCGTCACAAGCAGATCCGTACCGAAAGTTAAAAAACTAAATATATTTCTTAGTAACAGCTGTTTATTGTTGCAGAACAATCATGTGTCAGTGGAACAGTTGTGACATCAACAATACTCAATCTTATTTTACATTTGATTTATAGCAGTGAGGTTAGAGTAATAACAAAGAATTTATTGCAATTTTTATTTTCAATTTTGAAGAATATGTTAAGGCAGCTGCGGAGAGGCTGTGAAGAACATGGATTGAAAATAAACGCAAAGAAAACTAAAAGAATTGTAATAGGAACAAATGGATCCACAGCAAATATCAACAACAATGGAAGCGAAAAGGTAACACCTATCCGGTTTCAAGTATCTGCCAAATATTATTACAAGTAAGAATATGAAATACGAAAAAATAACATCAACAACGAAACATAGACATGAAGCAGAATGGATCAAGTCGGAAGATACTGAATGCGGAAGTGCTGAAGAGAGTAACAATACTGGAGGCGATAAAGAGAGAGAAACTGGTTAGATCATTAGCTGCATAAAGATATAAATTAAGGGATAGAGATATAAAGGCAGAGATATATAGAGAGGCATAGAGATTGAACATTAAGGAATATAAATAAAAGTATGATAAGGAAAAAGGAGGAACAAGACGAATCCAACACTTAGACAATATTAAGGAAGATAAATTTATGCTGAGGCAAAAAAGGAGAGTGCTGAATGGAGAAGCTTAATGTGAGTTGAAAGACAGCTTTCAGTACAACATTAATAATAATGATGTTGACTCCTTGAATTAAGTAAAATATAACGTGACCTACCGCTACCACACTGATTATAATAATGATATAAAGTTTGTGCTTTTTTATTTTTTGTTTGCAGTTATTTCTCTAGTAATAGCCTTGAAATCTTTCCACCATTCCTTTGCAGTTTTACTTTATTACTCATCTTCTGTTTGCACGTTAAATCAATAGTCTATGTATAAATGCCATATCCGTTCCAATTTAAACTTCACTGTTCTTCTTTACCTTTATATAATGCACTCTCGTCGATGTCTTCTTACATGACGTGAACTGTGTAGATATTGCACCGTTCGTTCCATGTTAGCTAAGATTCGTATTCCAAGCACATTTCATGCCACCTGATTCCTAACAGGACCAACTGTCAGCTTTGATAAACTGCAGCACTGCAATGGGAGTTGGAGACCGTATCTGTGATGTACTGGTTTTTTTTCAACCGTGAAGATATCGTTCAATTAATTTCAAGCATACGTATTTTAATAATAATAATGTTTTAAATAGTTTTAATAGAAAGCGGTTTTGAAAATATTCTGGTTTAACCAGGGTGCGAATTACGGCTGGGGATGGGGGGAACAATCCCCCTCTGGAATGTATTTATCCCTGGCTGCTAACTAGAATTTACTATCCCAGGGGGGATGAAATTGTACCCCTCTAACAATTATAGCTTTCTTTCACGAACATACAATGAGACTGGTAAGGTTGCGTGCCCTAGTTATCAAAACAAAAATATGTTGTGTAGACAAAGCTTTCATTGCTGGTGTTACAGCTAGTACTTCCGAAAAGTTACATGACAAAATCACTGATCACAGTTAAAGTTCATCACACAATAGAGGAAAGTAACCAAATTTCGCCTAGCAGCCTAATTTCACCCACACAAGTTTCTCAGTATGAGTTTGAAACTATCGGAGTCGATTGTCAAGTCCGAAGTAACGCGCGAACAATAAACTCTGAAGATTTAAAGGGTGTGGTTTGTCTCGTGGCCGTTTGTAGCTTTTCTCCTTGTTGGAGTTTTGCAGTGGTTCCCACGTTTTCTAAGAGCTTCAGCAACTCTAAGCTTTATAGTAGTAACTATACGTATACTTGATGAATGGTAATTGGGGTATAATATACATTGATATGTTTGACGGGAAAAAGCTTTACCCTGGTGTGTGAAGAATCACATTTTACTGTCAAGAGAGTCCTAATTTCACCCACCTGATGGGTTTAAATTTCCAATCCCTAAATTTAACACGATGTATTGTATAACGTGAAGAAAGTTAATTAGTTTAGAATAGCAGAGAACAAACTGCAATTAGGTGAAAACCGCGCAATATATTTGCTATTTGACAATTATATTGTCACATCTACAGTGCGAGAGAAATTTGAAGAGATACAAATAAACAACTTCGTAGAAACAAAGCTAAAGGAGTTTATTGATCAAGCGGAAATGGCAAAGAAGATAACCACTGTAGTTATAGATCAACAAGAATCAAATCTATCACTTTTACGACACAGAGTGGCACATTAATAAAAGACTGTACTTCCAAGTAAACATGGATGAAAAGTGGGTTGGATGTATAAAATGTTACATTTAGTTTCATGAAAACTGTGTTGGTAAAGAAGAAAAAAATCCACTTTTTCCCTGTGATATTTGGCTGAAGTAACTAGAGAGTTATTTGAACATAAAATCCACATTTCGCGTTCTGAACTTATAATGAATCAAAGTTTTTCTACTGACAGCCTTTTCTTTAGTTTAGAAAAATGACACTCGTATTTTTATGCATACATGTATAATTGTTCATAGTATTCCACTTTATGTTGTAAGCAGATTTTTTTTTAAGTCATTGTTGCTATTTATGCGACAGAGGCAGTGGGAGAAATTTGGACTCATTTTCTCAAAAAGCCAGCTTCGTCTTGTTTAGGAAAATACATTATTTCTCGTGTTGTTAAGATGAAATTATTGTCGAGTCGCAATTGTATTTTAACGTTTGTAAAAGTTAATGCAATACTCACATTCTTGTTATGAGAATTACAATAGATTTTGTGAACATTCAAAAAAAGAAGTGGGAAAAATTTGGTTACTTTCCTCTAAATGATTGCAAATTTTAAAGAAATAAAAACCAAAACGAGCCGACAGTCGTATCAAAAGCAGCTTGGCTGTTAGACTATGGTCTGGGAAATGATAAGGCCTGTCGTAATTTCATGGAAAAGTCAGCGTATTCTGATCTCAAGAAGACAAAACCTGCAGGGACCCTGATAGTTAACTTATGAACTTTATATTCATTTGCACCTCTCAATCGCTGAAAGCAGTGAAAGTCTAGAATAGATTCTGCACTTTCACAGTACTGAAATTAGCACTTCGCTACCAAAGAACAGGCATTTCAGGAAAGTGTAATCTATTCATGACAATGCATTATTCGGAGTTAGGAGCCAGACTCTTGCTTTACAAAGATGAATACCCTTCAAAATCTGCCCAGCATATACAATCAAGCTATACGTAGCTCTCTTATTGAAAATTGTCCTGTATTTTAGACGTTAACGTGGCATCCGACTACATTTAAATCTGTTTATTACATAAAGAAAATGCAGTACATATTACATTTCAAAATTCATATCCCGAAAATATCGAAAGTGTTGCCAATCTTTTAGCAAAGGGACCACTGTAACTAAATAATTATTCCTTGTAGAGAGAACGAAATATGTTTACAATCTCTAAGGTAATATTACAGTCAATCATACAGTGCTGAATCTCGGAAGAAAAGGATTTTTCCCATTTGCATGGGATAGCGTGAAGTTGAGCACTTAAATTTGTACTATTATATTCTGGTACTTAGAGAAGTTGAATCTTAGACCCCAAATTATCATCAGAAGTGTTGTCAATGATATTCCAGTAAGTTAAGTTACACGTAAACAATATCAAGTACTTTATCCCCCATGGAAAGAAAAAATAATTTGCACACTAACCTGTAATAAAGTTTCTTAATGACAGAACTACCAAGCGTCCTACCAAAGGACATTGCGTGCTACGGATAGTACGCAAAGAAACTGCGAAAATGAATGGTTCTCGTCCTGCCAGCAGGAAGCGCGCCTGGACGTTCTACCATCAACAATAAAAGTCGATTAAGAAATCAACCGATAAACAACTTTATCGTAATACACTAATAAATAAATCTTTGAGAAAAAATCATTTTTTTTTCTTGCATCAGACGAGGATCGAATTTTCTCTTAACCGGAACAGGCACTATTGCAATTGGACGACATTACATCCTAATCAAGTTTGGTGTTAAGATAGAAAAGGACCGTGTTTCCTGATTTTTTTTGTAACAAACATAATTAGATTACATTATAATGAAATGAGCTTCTGTGTCTTCACTTACCTTTATGTAGAGCAGTGAACCATTTTATATAATACTGTTTGGCATGCCATCTATCGGTGTCTATTGATTATTTCTCCGTATCCTGACCGATTTCCCTGTTATTAGCTAAAAACCCGCTCAAAGATCGTCATCATTACTGTGAAATATTTGGTCAAGAATGAGATGCGCTATTTAAGAGAAGAAGTGCTACAAACGAAATGCAAAGCGAAGCTTCAAGAAACTTCGCTTCAAATTATCCTCGGAGGACAGCAACGCTGCCATTACAAAGTGATGTTTGCGTTGTCTATCTCTGAGGAACTCTGAAGCAAAGGGATTTAAGTGACATTGAAAAATAAAGAAAATTGAATCCAATGAATATATGTAACAACTGTATACAAATCTACATACGTGCATCGATTTTCACCAAATTTTGCATACGTATTCTTTGCCCCGCACTAACGGGCGGGCAAGCAACTAGTATAACATAAAATACGTGAGACACAAAGTATTGATATATTTTACAAAGTCACATTAGATCTTAATGTCTTTGTACAAAATAAGGATGCTTTGTGTCACACTTCGTGTCATATACAGGAAATGCATTTGGCAATGCAACGCAGCGCTTGTCGGGGCTTGACTCACTTGTCCCTGCCCGCCAGTCGGCCCGTGGCTTTCCCATGACTTAGCGCAGCACGGCTTGCTTATTGCTGAAAATATTTTGTATTTATTTTCACGAATTTTACGTATACTAACAAAAACTTGGTTATTTAATACATTCGACATGCTCTAGTGTTTAAATATGTGAATTAAATTATTTAAAATTATAACTTAACGTATGGTCTAAAGTCACCGGAGAACCACTGGCCGCTTGGCGGGCAGGGATAGGTGAATCAAGCGCGAACTCGAGCCGACAATCGTTGCGTTACGTTGCCGAACGTATTCCCTGTACAAAAACCTGAATTCGATTTATAAACATTTTCAATATCACTTGCATCCCTCTGCTACTGAGCCCTCCAATTAACAGTACCTATCTTTTAGCCCCCTTAATAGATCTTCGCGCTTTTTCCATCTGTCAACTCCGGAAATGCTGGGCCTACGAAGGTAGTTGAGGCGTCGTTGCTAAGGTTTCGGCAAGACGAGATCAAAGCCGTCCGAACCGTCTTGATTGGTTCAATGAATCAGTGGTGCAAACTATTTTTTAAAATTAAATGTTCATATTGCTTCCATTTATTATACCTATCCGCACCAAAATTGGCATAAACATTATTATTCCACAAAATAGAAAAACACTGTAGGTGTCCCCGCGCAAAGCACTTCAATTGTCAGAGTCAACATATTTTCTTCAAAATTCATTTTTTTAAAAATTATTTCCATTGTGTAAGACACACCAGCACGAAATGTTGCTTAAACATCATTCGACACAATTGAAAAATACTGTTAGTGTTCAAGTCTCCAAGTACTCTAATTGTCGGTGTTGCCAACAAGTGTTCAAAAATATCTCATGACCAACAAGATATAGAGATGTGGTTGAGGTGTTGCTGGAAAGGTCTTTGCTAGACTAGTTCAGAGTCACCAGAACAGTCTTGAGCAGGTACCGCAGTTGTCAGTGATGCCAACTAGTTTAAAATTTTAATATTCAATTTTTTAATTTTCTTCCAGATCGTTATACGTATTAAACATGGTACTGAGACCGAGACTGGTCTCGATCTCGTCTCAAATTCGAGACGAAGACCAAGGTTGAGGTCTATAGGAATCGAGACAAGACCGAGACACCATGCATCGAGACTTAGTCTAAACGAGACCAAGACGAGACCAAGAGTTGCCTCTCCAGTATAATAGCTTTATTTTAATGAATGGCGATAATATTAATTTAATTCCTTTCTCTATTACATTTTTATACTAGAATGAGCCTTGTGACAGTTAGTTTGCTTCTGATAAATTTTATTAGGTATGTTATATTGTAGTTTAAAAATATCACTATAAGTCATATAAGTAGTCAAGTTACCGATGTCAAACTATTTCTGGTTGTCTTTCAACACTAATATATAAATGTGTTACGCACTGACTCGGGAATGGATAAATGCCGAATTTACATTCTTCTGCAAATTTTCATCCCCATTCTTTCCCTTTGTTGATAGTCTTTTACTTCTTTTGACACTCTCCCATTTATATGGCTTCTACTAGGCTCATTCCGTAAAGATTGTGAAGCATACGCCAAGAAGTCAAACTGTCTAAATTCAAAATATACTGTAGGTATTTTCTTACGTCATTTACATACCTTAAAAAAAAAAAAGATTTTTACAATACTAACCGGTACCTTAGAAGAGATGGGGACAATCTAATGGTCTTAGTTTTGTTTTTAAATATATTCTTCCTAGTACAAAGAAACAAGTAAGTCGGAGCGCAGGCTACCGCCGGCTTCTGTAACGGGCGTCCTATTTGGATAATTTATGCAGGCTCGAACTCGTGTTATTGAGACTTATTTAACGATATTTCAACCACAACCACCTCTGTAGCCCTAGTAGCTCCTGAGTTGGAAGTAGCTATGGGGAAATGGCTACCCCTATATCTAGGGACGAACTCATCCAATCTAGATGATCTACATGGGTTTGAACTCGTCTCACGATACCTTTCCAACGATTAAAATTTACTGGGTTAAAATGGCCCTCTTCCTATATCTGGACTCATTCATCCAATCTGTATGACCTATATCAGTTTGAATTCGTCTCACTGATACTTTCCGAACGACACATCAACTACTTTCAAAGCCCTGGTAGTTCCTGAGTTGAAAGTTATCGACAGATATACACAGTGGTTGTATAAGGTTTCCCAGCACTTGTTTCCCTAAAAGTTGTATAAAATTTGCCTGTAGGAACTTCTTAGTTTATGCAGAGGGAATTCTACACAAACTATCACCTAAATATACCTGTACATTCGATAAAAACAGTATTGTTTTTTTTTTAGAAAATCAAACGAGGTGGAGCCCAGTCAGCGGACTGTGCATATATGCTACCGCAAGACTTCAGCATTGAACGTCCAATTTGGATGATCTGTATGTCGTTGATGAAATTTCGCCAAGACCTTTCGAACGACACTTCAACCGCCTTCGTAGCTCTAGTAGTTCCTGAGTTGAAAGTTGTGAACAGATGGACAGACAGACAGAACGATAGAGGGGATACGACAGCGTAGGGGAGACTGACGTCAATTGTAACAATATTTACAGAATTGGTTACAGTTAGTACACGAAATGAGATTTAGTATTCAAAACTACAGAAATTGTAAACTATGGCTTGTAGTATATTTTAAGCACTATACGGAATATATGGGAATGAAAATGACATCATAATATATTTTTGATCTGAAGGCTGCATGTGTTACATTTGACCTCAACATCAGGGTCAATTGTAACACACGCCAGGGTCAACTGTAACAAAAGGAATAAGTGCTTTTACATAATAATTTTCATAATTATAAAAGGTAATATATTGAATGATTAAGTTTTATACACCCTTTGAATGCAAGAACATTACACTATTAAGACAATACCAAATGTGACTACATAGGGAAAATCGTTATAACGAATTTTAGATTTAATTTTTTACAGCATTGTGTCGTATTATTAGTTGTAGTATAAGTAGGAACAGCAGTATTTGTTGTAGTATTAGTTCTAGTGGTATTATTAGTAGTAGCAGTATTATTATTATTATTAGTAGTAGGACTATTAGCGTTGCCAACGTATTTTACACACCCCGCACCAACGGGTGGGTACTTTGGCTAGTAATTTAAAAAATATGTAAGCAATAACGAAATATTTAAGGAATACGTTTAAGAACATATTTAAGAATATATTTAAAACCACACCATGTTTAGTCTGGCAAACAGTTATGACATATATAAAATGTTTCCTCCTTTAGTGCATTGAAGATGAGACCATTCCTTGCACTTTATACACTGAACTCATTACTCTCTCCTACGACTGTTGCTAAACTTTCTGAACAAACTAAAGAGAAACAATTACCATCATCACCTCAGGAAGAAGATATATTTTCTTTCCTAAGATTTCTCTTCCGTTTCTTACCAAAGTTCAACTTTTGAGAGATCTTTCGAGTTAGATATAATTCCTCCAATTCATTCTTCTGTAGTGTATCTGTAAGAATTACACTGTTTTCTTTTCTGCCTACTACTACTTTTCTTCTCTAATGATATGTCTCTGAGAAAGGGTCGCACTGTTTCATGAGAGAATGTTGATTTGGAAGGCTTCGACAAGGAACACTGTGCTTGACTGGACTGAAGTAAAAGGTACATTAGGAGTCTAGGATGACTTAGACGCTACAAACGAAGGTAATTTTCTTCTGGAACTGGTATGTATGTGGTCGTCGAAGGAGAAAAATCACTATCTTGAAAGACATTTCTGTTGAAGGGCCAAATATCAGTTTTTATATGTTCAAATATGATGTTTATAGGTGTCAGTGCTTGTGGCAAAGTGTTTATAGGTGTTAGTGCATGTGCCAACAACTTCAGCAATGTTGTAAATAGTAATTCGAATACTGGGGTAGACTTTTCATCCGAGAACCCACTTTTAAGTTAACGTAGCGTTTCAGTGGACCGTAAACACTAAAGTCCAATGGCTGTAAACGGTGAGGACAATGTAGAAGAAAGGTGAGTAATACCATTTTCCCTACAAAATATTAGACCTATTACTGAGAAGATAAAGATGGTGGTTACCAAGTAATAGTATTACAAGTTTCTCGGCTCGGTTCCAAAAGTTTTAGAAACATTACAAAATCTTCAGATTTCGTCCAATCTGAACCATTAGCAGCACTTATGGAACCAACTGAATATAATCTACGTACCAGCGTATGAAATTAATACTAACAAGAAAACCATCTCCCGTGGGACATGAAAATCATCACGAAACTTCCTCAGTACATTGATGATGTGTTCAAATGAACACTCCTGTAGTACAACGTTTCGGAGTTTCGCCGAACATGAGTTAAAGGACTTCAAAGTTTTCGAAATTTTGTTCTGAACGCCTGAAGGGTAGGCAATACTTCATACATTTGTGTTGAAGTTGTGCATTTCCCATTACTTTTATATGAAAGGCTGCACTGAAGATAATTTAAGTATTTGATTAAAGTTCTTGATTAAGTTGACGTGTTAATTAATTACTCTGATCCCTACCAAATGCGAATATTAAATAAATACACGGTGACCCGAAGGAAACTTCCCATCCCGTTAATTTCGTAACAAATATTGGTATCCAGGAGGAATCCCGAGACACACTCCTTTTAATTTAAGCGAGCATGTGCCACCGTGGTCAAGCATTGCATGCTGTCCCATGTTATTATGACCTAGTGGCAACAAGTGAAATTTTCTTAAATGACAACTTGGTTCAAGTAACATATCATGCCAATGGTCTTTAGGTTCTATTTACTAGTGTGTGAGTGGAAATTAGCGGGAATGGCTTTAGTTATGGTACCAACTCAACATTCGACTCGTGAAATTGATAAAAACTCTGGACATTTTCAGTCGCCATGTTTTGGCAGCGGGGTTGGAACCCACGTGCTTCACCTTCCCAACGCGCAATGCTGATCTGAAATTCGCGGCATTAATGTATTTATCACGGGTATTGGGTGCTGTCATAGTGAAGTTTCCAGGAGTTCTTTTATACTAATGATGGCAGTTAGAGCGCTCATAACGTTTAATAGTGTCGGTTCCACGCCTACCAAGTTTCACTTTATAATATTTGAGAGTTGCAAACGTAATTTCCCGCAAAGTTTTCAAAGAAGCTAGGAAATGATCACATGTTTTTGTAAATAGCACCTAAAGACCATTGACATGATGTGTTACTTGGCCCATGTTGTCATTTAAGAAAATTTCACTTTTTGCCACTAGGTCATAATAACATGGGACAGCATGCAATGCTTGATCACGATGGCATGTTCTCGCTTAAATTAAAGATGACATGTGTCGGCATTCCTCCTGAAAATGAATTGGTTACGAAATTAACGGGATGGGAAGTTTCCTTTGGGTTACCCTGTATTTATTTAATATTTGCCTTTGGTAGGGATCAGAGCAATTAATTGACTCGTCAACTTCATTAATAACGCTAATCTAATATTTACATTATCTTCAGCGCAACCTTTTATATAAAAGTGATGAGAAATGCATAACTTCAACACAAATGTATGAAGCATTGCCTACCTTTCAGGCATTCAGAACAAAATTTCGAAAACTTTGAAGTTCTGTAACTCGTGTTCCGGGAAACTCCAAATCGTAATACTAGAGGAGTGTTTATTTAGATACATCATCAATGCCCTGAGGATGTTTCATGCTGATTTTTGTGTCCTAGCGGAGACAGTTTCCTTGTAAGAGGCAATCTCAGAGGGTTGTATTATACATTAAAAGTAAAATAATATTAACTTTTCTGGCGTATTGATATTGTAAAGATATAGATATAATTCTTTAATTAGCACACTTGTTTTCATTGACAAAAATATTTACCAATTTAAGCATAATGGGTCAATTGTAACATGTTACAATCGTCCCTCAAGTATTGCGCTACATTTATTCCCATCCTGTCATTTTCACAATATGTTGCTTGATAATATCAATGAATGTTTATAATGAAAATTTGCTCTTAGTGCTTCAAAGGGAAGACAAAATGCGTTCTAGTGACTTAGTTTCAGAAAGGTCTAGAAATATTAACGGGCAGCAGAAAAACAGTTACGTACGTGTAAAATTGCCTGCGAAAATAGTTTCTTTCCTTTTACAGACACACAGCACTCAACTGATTGTCATCCCAGAACGTGTTTGATACCTGAATGCAAAAGTATATTACCTTGCAATATCACGGCAAAATCCATTGAAACGTTGAAGAAATATAAGCACTGTTACAATCGCCCCTGTGCTGGAATTGACCCCAGTGTCCCCTACATAGTATGCCGTAGATCAGTAAAGTTAGTTTTTTCTTTAACTGTTAAGTTATGCTTTACTAGGATTGCTGGAATGACATTTTAATCTGATAGCACAGCTTATTTGAAATACCAATGTGCTTATTTCAGATTATAAAATTCGCAATACACTGTTATTTGAACGTAGCACCTACCGGGACCACCCTTTACTCTTTTCGTTTTGCTATAATGTATGGTGGAACTGTAATTCATGCCTATGAACCATGAGCAGTATAGTAAAATTATTTCGAGTGAAGTTCGGTAAAATTGTATTTTCATTTTCTTTGCATTTGATTATTTCCTTGTAGAACAGTTGGTAATAAGTATTTTTTTATCACATACTTTACGTATGTTTATTTCTATAAATCTATTCAATAGAAAATTTCATCTAAACTGTAAAATTTTCATTTTTAACGTAACAGTTATTCAGTAGATGTAAATATAATTTAAGCAAAATTATGATGTTACGTATACCAATTTCGTAATTTGTGGTATAACATGGATTCGTAATAGAAGTAATAGAAATATTATTTTGATCTATCTCATTTATTGGTATTCTATATTTTCTATTTTCTAATTAAAGATTTTTTATTAACTTTAAAATTGTAATGTTTTTTCTCTCTATTTCAGAATATTATTTTTAATCTAAACCCCAAACTAACACACTGTAAAAAGTGGAAACACGAAATGGATGAAAGTTACTCCGCTTTATGGAGAAATAAAAGTAAAAAATTAGCGTTTTGTTGTATTTACTCTTAAACCTGGATATAGTGTAAGCCTTTTAGTGGAAAGATTGGTAAAATTAACTCCATTTTAAAGTTTAACATTTTCTTTGTTATAGCTTAACGTTAACCGAAAATGGGTTGAAACTGGCCAAAGTGATTTGTCCGTGAACGTTCAACTTATTTTACGATTAAAATTCGGTCATTTTCTAATCGAAGTGTAAGCTAATTTGGCAATTTTGAGGTTACGTACTTTTGTGGATGAAGTTTAAATCTTAGTTGGATATTCTATAATCCAGTAACAGGAGTAACGTTACTTGCTTGTCACTGAACGCCCCGCCATTTTGAGTGTTTATATTGCCTTTACACTGTGAACAGTAAACAGTTCACTGGTGGACCGAGAACGGCAAGGATTGTATTGGTGGAAAGAGAAATTAAGTTAGGTATAAATCTTTACACTGTAGCAAACGTATCTTTCCTTTTTTCACGAGACATTCCTCGTAGTAAAATCAAAAGCGTGTTAATGATTAACCTCCTTCGCAGTAAAACCCTAGCTATAGATATCACTCGGAAAGCCAAAATCATCAACTGCCTTCGTAGCTAAGTGGCAAGAGCATCTGGTCAGTCTACTAGTGGACCCTGGATTGAAACCCGACCACTTCAACTATTTTTTTTTTTTAATTTTAAAGGAATATTACCTTTTATTCTTTTCTACTTTAAAAAATGCTCTGCTTGAATGAAATACGTTGGAACAGTCATATATATGTATACAGATATATATGTACACGCATTTTGAAATTTTACAGAAAGTAAAACGTTCAACCGAAAACTGGCTGTATGTAGGTTAATCCAAAAAGTGGAGGCAGCTCAGCTGCCTCCATTTTTTGGATGAACGTTGTGTTTCCTAATTTTACAGTGCAATGTAACAAACTATGTAAATATCATGTTAATATTCTTATTCTTGTACTGAGATCGGATAGCCTGCCTACCCATTTCAAATGGTTCAAGGGACGACAACACTTTTTTCTGGTTGCTTTAGAAACGAGAACCAGCTTCTTGTCTTGAAGTAAATTAAAAAAAAAACAGAAAATAGATTTAACACATGTTTCTTGAACCTGGAAAAACACGACCAAAGATAATTTCAGGAAAGAACAAGAGTCGGCTCTCCCACGTACAAGTGTTTCCCACAAATATGATTTATTAGTCTCTTGAGAAACACAACCAGTAATTAACTTTATTAATCAGTTAAGATAACAACAGAAAGACACATTTGTAATTGTCTCTTTCTGAGTTCTCAACAGTAATGAAACAGACTGACACTTTTGTACTTGTAGACATTACCGCATCAGTTGACTAAGCAGTGTTAGTAATTCAGCACTTTTGTAACTAAATCTAGCCATTTTGGAAGCGCAATTACTACAAAACGTAATTTAGCACAAGACGCCTGATTAATACTAATTTTTACCCTCTGCCTGAGACAGTTAATTACAATATTTTATACATTTTCAGAAACAACCATCAAATTATTTATTTCACCAATTTTATATATATTTAATTAATTTATATTTATGTGCTTAATTAACATCTATGCTCTAAGCCTGTCGCAAGTCGAAGGAATGACGACCCTAGATGAGTACTCTGCCTCTGTTTTAAAACGATTGCCATTTTATTCTTTTAAGTTGAAAATGAGATAGTGAGATAGACAAGGGTAATACACTCCCCCCAGTATCACTCCCCATCAATAATGTTGTTATAGCCCATGCTAACATTGAGAATGGATCGTAGTCGGAGTAAACCCCTATTATCCCTGCCCAAAGCTTGTAAGCTTCTATATAGGGAGTTTCTTATGTACGAAAGCAAGTTTTCTAGTGACACAGAAAAATGTTACAACCAGTTAAATAAATTGATTTTGTGTAGGAATATATACAGTTTGTATTTTTTTTTTCTATTCTGGCAATATGATTTGGAACGGTGCGTGAATGAGCTTTCATTTAGTTAATATCTTAAGAATTTCTAAATATACAGGACTATATTCAGCGAAAGAAAGGTGTCTCAATGTTTTTATTTTAATAGTTTCGTACTGTGAAATAGCGGGTTGCATGACATATGAAACACCCGGTATATCTGTATATGTTTAGAAGAAATCAAATGTTTGTAACATTTGTACTTACTAGGATTAAGTTCCCTGTAAAATGCAATTATAACGAAAGAAGCAGAGCAGTAGTTTACATACCATCACCAAAAATACTTTCTTCCGACTTGTTGAATTGAATTGGATTGAATTCGTATGGCGTTTAGGCATCTATGGCTCAGGTCGAACAAAGTAGAGAAGAAGATAAAGGAAGAAAACGGCAAAGGCCTATGTTGAAGGTGCCATTTCAACATTTGCTTGATGTGACTGAGGGAAAGCCACAGACAGAATTGTCAGCTGCTTTTATTAACTACAAGACATTTCAAATGCTCTTTCGATTTATCGTACATTAAGTGACCAACATTTTGTAAAACCCAGTAAATGTAAGCCGAAAATGATACGTAACAGTTTCTATCTCTTTTATTACTAATAATAATAATAAAAAACAATAGTAGAAACCTTTTTGTCACTTAAATAGCCTGAAAGGATTTTTTTTTTTTTTTACAAAACAATATCTGGAAGAATATCTGGATTATTTAAGTCAATCCAACATTTTGAAGCATATTGTATGCTCCGTGCTGCGTTTGAAATTCCCTTGTTCGTAATGTGCAGTAAGGTAGAGCAATGTAGAATGTATATTTCTATATGACGTCATATAAAGGTCCATCAAATAATGCGCTTAGTATGCATACGCGAGGATTTATAAGCAAACATACCAAACTCTGTTGGTAGACAGTTAGATTAGCATTCGGAAAGTCGTGGGTCTGCGCCAACCCTGATTGTCCCATCCTCACTGAGATTTTCTCTGTTTTTTGTTACTCACACCAAGCAAATGCTGGGATGGTATCCTGAATAAGCACAGGGCTGATTCCTTCCAAAATCCTTCCTAATGTTCTTACTAAATTTCTCCAATGTTAAATGACATATGAGCTGTATTTGGAGCTTATGAAATTAGTAAATAAGTAAATAAAAGTAACTAATTTTGATATACATAAATTTCTCTGTGTACAGAAAGTAGCAACCAAGATTTTCGTTTGCTACCATCCCGGTATTACCTTAGTTCACATTTTACAGGTTTACTGTAATTCTACTCTTTTAAAACAAAAATAGATTCCATTAACAGTTACTCACATTTTATGTTTTTTTTTTTGTAATTTGATTTATCTACAAATACGAATAAATTATATTAACTCACATTTTCTAACTTTACTGCAGTTCTATTTACCAGAGCCATTAACTCTCATTTAATGAGTTTCTGGTAATTTTAATTATCTTACATGTAAAAAACGAACAAATTGCCTTTAAGTCACATTTTAAGAGTTTATTGTAATTTTATTTATTTACGTAAACGAATAGAATACATATTAACTCACATTGCACGAGTTTCTCGTAATTTTATCTCCTAAAACCAACATAGTGAATGCTTTTGTAGAGCGGCGACGTCTTTGTAAATAAATTAAAATATATACAGAAAAATTGATTGTCTGGAGTTGCCGTGAATCAAACCCAAGTCATCCGCTTCTAGGGCTGTTTGTGGACCAATAATCCCTCAACGACAGGCTCAACTTTTGTCATATCCAAGACTGGGATTTAATTGTCACAGATAATTCATTACTAAGTCATGCTGTAGGCATTTTAACGAACAGATTGGTTTACCTTTTCTTAAAGCTATGGTTTGGTGGTTTTTAAAGGCTTCTTTTTGCATCCAGTCGTTGGCAACATTGGTTAACTTCTCGGAATAGGAAGAGAGAAAGGAGAGAGAGAGGGAGAGAGAGAGAAAGAAAGAAAGAAAGAGAGAGAGAGACGAGGCTTTTCATTGGGGACTTCCTTCTTAATGAAGACATCCATGCAAGATATCACTTGGTCCATTGTCGCAGTTAAGTTTTCGCAGTCATACATACATCCATTTTGCGGTATCCCTTAACACAAATCCCACAGCAATAGTTACATTAAAAGTTACACAAAAGTAAAACGGATGGGTCATTGTCAGTTACATCAAAGTGGTGAATGAGGTCTCAAGATAGTTCTTTCACAAAATGTATGGTAATGTTTCAGGGAAACAGTAATTAGAGAAATTATGTGATGAAAAACCTTCTTCATCAACTTTTTAAAACAGAGACAAACTTTCGAATTTTCAGCAGATTTGAGGTTTAGAAGTGGTTGTTTTGACTCTGAAGAGGAACCATAAAGACGCTTACCGTAATGTCTCGGTTGAACGACGGAGCCTTTGAATATGGAAGAGCTTTCTTTCACTTTCCTTGGGACATCACTTTCTAAGAAATTCTACAGGACTGAAAACAGACAGAAGGGAGGCCATGTTTTAATGGTGTAACCCAAGATCCGCAGACTTATCTAGTGGTGTTTGAAGGCACTGCGTATAATGATCTCTCCGTTGTATATCAAAGATCTTGGTTTGACTGATGAGGTCGTACTAGAGATGATTAAGAAACACACACTCCAATTCTTGGAAGGAACCTGAAACTTTTAGTAAAGTCAACCAGTGGAAAAATTATACAACAATTCCACGAATATGTAAACTGTAAATAGAAAAAGGTGAAAACTGTGCGGATTTTTAAAAATCAGTTCAATTGGTTTTGGAAGCCAAGGGACATATGTTTGCATAAAGAAATTAAGAAGTTGTTAGTACAAATGGGTAATGAGCTTCTCTTTTAGGGTTATTTAATAAAAATCACAAATAAATTAGCTATGTGTTTAGTTCATTTTATCAGTTAATTATTTAGATAAAGTTAGGAGTTCATTTTTTTAAAAAAATAAACTTCTTTCTTCTATATTGACGTAAACCAATGGTTTTTTTAAATCTTACTTGCGGCTTGACAAGCATGATAAAAGTCGACTTCATGCTTATGCCAGTTTGTAACGTTCCACATATAAAAAGTATTATACACTGTAAAGCATTTGGTAAAAATGGTATAAATGTTTTATTTGGTGCGTTAGAGTCAAATGTTCAACAAAAATATATTTGGAACGTTTCTCTAATCACAATACATTATATGTAAATCATTAACACAATATGGTCAATTGGTTACGCGCTCAGAATACAAAGTATGCGCTTTCTTGTACGCTGCAGAATATTTGGTGAAAAGTATATTTATTTCATGTGGTGCGTTAGAATTAAATGCGGAACGAAAGTATTTGAAACGTATGTTTCTAATTACAATACATTTTGTGTAAACCATTAAGAATCAATACCACTCATCAGGAACTAACACTCACAATACATATTTTGACTGTAATTTCCATATAACATCTCTGGCAACTTCAAAAAGTGTGAATGGAACATGTGGTATGATAGAAGAGACATTGGGGATCACCTTTGCGATTAATTAATACGTATATAGTAAAAATATTATATATTACATAATGTTAAAGTTTGTGTCACATACTAACATTTTTACGCTCACAACCTTCGCTTACGTTTTGGTGTACATTTCCCCAACTCTCTGAAAGTATGGACCTAATAAAATGTTATAATATATCACTTAAAAGTGGAATGTTTGAAGTTTTAATTTCATTAAAAACAATTCTAAATTATGTAAAGAGTAACGGCGTATAGGAAGAAAACACAGTGCCATAGAAAATAACACTTATCGACTTTTTTAGTCCTCAAAATAATCTCCACCGTCATCCAGAACATTTTGCCGACTTCCTTGCAATGCTCTGGCGGTAAAACTAGGAGGTCTTGGACGCAAAGAATGCCGTGAGTATCTGCCGCAAGTCTGCATCATTGGCGAAGGACTTCCCATGAAGGCGGCTGTCCAGAGAATTGAAGAGGTGACAATATGTTGGCGAAAGGCCCTAGAGTACTTTTGCTGGCATAGTGACTCCCAGCAAAGTCGCTGTTTGGTATCCCTGGCCACCCGCACGACCTTTGACCTAGCATTGTTGATCGGAAACAGTACACCGATGGCGATTCATAAGTGCTGGATCTTTCTACTGCAGTGCCTGTTACAGACGTTGCAACTGCTGGCAGTACAGACCCGCAGCTCATAATTCATCACTTGGCTACAGACCCGTAGCTCATAATTCATCACTTGGCTACTAGTCCATCAGATCTTGCGTGAGTGTAGCATTGATCTTGTGGTGTGAGGCACAGGGTCCCGCGGTGACAACCGAAGGTTGGCACGCTTGGGAGTCTCATACAGGACCCACGTTCCGCCGCTGAACACTCGATCAAATAAGGGTATGTTACGTGCCTAGAAAGCAACGATCAAAAGACTTCCCTCGTTAGTCCTTGTTGGCTTCCGATAGTGTGGGAGTACCCAACTGCTCAACTTATACGCCTTCTTTATGCGGTGCAGGTGGAGTCTAGCTTTTTCATTAGAAAGTGGAAATGTTTGGCAAGGTCACCACACGTTTGGGTACTTTCCTACAGGGCTTCATCAATCATCATCCAGGGCCTGTGGGAGCCTATGGTGGTGTTCATCACACATAAACAGATTTCCCGACCTGACTTTGTGAGATCAATGCCTACCGGTGAGTTCATTCATAGCATTATCCCCAAGATATTCAGTGACTTGATTCGACTGCGGACAAGCCTACCTTAAAGGTACAAACAGACAACCCTGAACGAGCTGCTTTGACACTTCCATTTGTCTTCGCCATTACCCTACACATAACTGCTATGAGTGCGCAAAGCGTCTGTCTTAGCCACGGTTAATGTACGACTCATACCTCGATCACTTTTCTAGCACCTGCATTGCAATAATATATAAAAAAGAAAACTCTAATTCCTGAAAGAGAAAAATGTAAGTTCTGAAACGTCTTCTGGAAACTGTCTGGAAAAATACAATTTCACACACAATTTCAAATGACACAAGAATAATATGAGTCGTGCTCTGGCATGCGAAATGTAGTATCTCATTCACAAATAAAAATGTTTACAGTAAAAAATTATATCACAACGTGAAAACAAAATAAAGAAAAGTTACGGTTCAAAATGATAAGCAACAAACGATATGAGCGTATTTGGGAACGAAATGACAATTGTTGCGGATCCTCCCGGGTTCCGGCACCAAATTAAATGCAAGCGTGTAGGTGGTAAAAAGTCTTCGTCATCCACTAGAAAAGAAATGGTTACAATAGGCGACGATTCGGCCGGTCTGAGCCATGCACATGAACCACCTCAGTAGTAGTAGACGAATCTCTAGTTCGAACGTTAAGGTCCGTTTTTCATTTATTTTCAAGCTTGTCCTTAAAAGAGAATCAATTAGATATTGCACTTTTATGGTTAATATGTTAACAATGAATCAAAGGGTTTATAAACAACAGTAACTTATCTCACAAATTATAATAATTTATTATAACAACCAAAATAAGAAAAAAAATGTGCTAATAAAAAGAAAACGAAAAAGTTACATTTTAAGATGTGACACTCACAGAATTTACAATTTAAATGGTACCGCCAAGTTATTTATGCATTCATTGTATAAAGTCGGTTTTGTCTAAACATATAATCATTTCCTTGTTTGTGCTGCGTCTGTCGTGTGACGATTCCGGACTGACGTAAAAAGTAATCTGACGGCGGAAATATCGCGACACAGAAACGCGTTTTAGAGATGCAACGTTAGATGATCAGCTGAAATACTCAGGATGGGCTGCTGTATTTTCTTTCTTCAGTCTCCTTGTTGTTGCCTCCCGATGATTCCAATTACAATGCCAAACAGAGTAGAAAGGAGAAAAGGAAATAGAGGCGATTCCTCTTTGCGTGTTATTCAACTTTTCACATTTCAGAAAATTAATAAAAATATTTTGAAGCATAGTTAAAATAACCATAAGACACTTTAAAGCCTTATTGTGAAAAAATAATAGTTGCACTTCTTGAAGAGTGTCTATGTGTATATGTGTGTATATGCTCCTGGAGAGTTCTTTGGCGGAGAGTGAAGTTGTTTCTTTTCAAAAGAACAAAATGATGTTTATGTACGTGTGCATTAGTGTTGAGTGCTATGATGTTACTTCTGTACATGGAAAGGGAATGGGTGAGTGGAGTTTGTCTTTTTATAGTTCCAAGAAACAGGTCTCGTCGCATATAGGCCTACAGAATGAGGATGGATTTCCCGATCATTGGTTTCCAAAGGTAAAAACAATAAAGATAAACTGCTTCGGTAATTCGAACAATTTTACCTCGTACTTCATCGTATCTGTGAGTTAGATTGCCAAACAGTGGAAACGTTTTGTCCACGGCGTTGACGTCTTCCTTTAAATTTTCATATTTTTCTTCTGACATTTAGATCTTTTCTCCTAGCGCTTTATACTCTTGCGTGACTGAATCGATTCGTTGTGAATTGTCATCAAGACGTTTATTCATGCTTTCCATCATTTTTTTTCTGTTCTGTCCTCCATATTTCCAACAATTCACAGATTTTCTGGAATTCCTTAGAACTTGCCTTGGTTTTCAAGACAATCTTACTTTCCTATTGTGTGACACTTTCATTTACTTCTGTGGCCAACGAAATCTTCTGAAACCTCTTTGAATTTTGCAGCAAGATCACCACGAACTTTGTTCAAATTCTTTGTACCCTGAAAGGTTGCTTCAGAAATGTGACGTTTTTCTTAAGTTCTATGAACAGTTGGTCACACAGGCTAGCGGTCAGTTTTCCCACTTTGGTTATTTTCCTCTTCTTTTTGTCAATTTTTGCAGTTATGTCGTCACGAACATTTTTAATATAATGTTTATTCTCAGCAATACTAGTTGACACACATTCAAATATCATGAACGTAATATTCTAAGTTACATAATTGCTCTAAAAACTCATACAGATTTCAAGCATGACTAGATGATAATAAACAAGTATATATATACCTTATTCAAACTCAAATTCATAATATCCCTATTGGATGTGGAATTCAAAATTCAAAATCAAAAGTTCAAATTGAAAATGAAAAGTCAAAGTTCAATCGTGAAAAGAATATCTAATCTCAAAAATGGAAAATGAGAGAATCTAGTATCAAAAATGCAAGAAGATAGGATCAAACAAAGGTAATGTTCTGACATGAGAGCATGGACATGATACAACATTATGGTGCTCGACGGCACACAAAATCAAAGTGTGTGAAAAACTACTCTTTTCACAATTCAGTCCATGCAATCCGGTGCAATTCGTCGCACTAAATCTATCTTCACTTAATCTTTTTTTTTGTTTCCAATATATACAGACACCTCCAACAAATTGCTTCTAGAGTAGTATCCTAAACATTCCTGAATCCTAAAAGTGCACAAAATGCGTACAAAAAATGTGAAAATTGCTAATGATAAAAGCGAAAATTACTGAAAAAAGAATATAAGTTCTTTGCAAGGTAGAGGTATCTACGGTTTCGAAAGAATATGAAAAAATAAATTAGTTATCAATAACTTCAGATCAGCGTAAAGTATGGGCGATGAACCTACGTTCACAAAAGAAACAAAAAATATTTTTTTTTCTATAAAGAAACAGTTGTGCCGAAAAGTAACTTTGAAAATTTTCAAGCTGTGCTTAAATGCCGAGTGTCGCTTTTTCTTGCCGATTTTCGTTTCATTTTGCGCTTCAAGCCCAAATGAACGAAATTTTCTGATGAAATGAACTTTTATGGAAGGACTTATTTCTAGTTTGCATCTTCAAAGACAGGATTTTCCAGTAATTCCTTTCTACGCCGCGTATTTATGGATTCCACGGTCGGGTGCCATATGTAACTATACCAAGTGTGGCCGTAGCGTCAAGAGACCATTTCTTTTGGACAACAGTGTATAAAGTGCATTTGGCAGGAGAATTTTAAAATTGCCTCTTAGACGCTCTTAGTGAATGGAAAGTAAGGCTTTGTTCTCAAGTGTTGAATCTACAACACAAAACCGTGTGTAAACCAGAGCAACGAACATAATAGTTCCTGTGGAAATGGAGAACTAATACTTCGTAGGTTATCCGAATAGGTAAGAGTTATTGGTCTTACACCAAAACTTATGTCTCCAGTGGCTCAGTTATCTCTTTCTTCTATTCCATTTATGGACTTCATCGCCGACTCAAGCGCCCAAGGCGAGGATTTGTGGATGCAAAGTTTGATCTCTCCATCTTTGCAGGTGGACATTTTCATTGTTTTAAGCCTTGGGGACCAATGATCGGAAAATCCACCCTCATTGCATAGGCGTATGTGCTTGGAGACCTAATGCTTGGAACTATGAAATGATTAACTTCATTTCTGTGTATAGATGACATAACATCATAGCACCAGACACTAACACACACACACATAAACATCATTTTTGTGCTCTTCAAATGAAGCCATTTCGCCCTCCCCCCCCCCCCCCCCCCCGCCAGCACAAAAAAATCTATGTGTAGTAGCATATACACATATATACACATATACACTCTACAACTAGTGCAAATATTATTTTTTCACACTGAAGCTTTAAAGTAGAGATGGGTTCACATTACCTATTGTAATTTTAAATTTTTTGCTTTTCTGTATCTGAACGCTTATCGTCTAAGTTTTGTCTCCTGCCGTGCCAGTAGGAATGCGAAAAGTAATTGTTATGATATTCTAAGTAATATCCTGGCATTCTCCTCGTGAGACAAGAAAAGAATGGCAAATTTCAATCACGATTGTCGCCGTGAGTGTGATTCGAATTCACGGCTCTAATCCATTTCTGATCCCAAGTCAATAACCGTAAGAATGAAATCTTAGTATTAAATGGTATACAATGCGTATAAGTTTTAAATTCTACACTACTTTCTGGAACTGCAAGGGTCCACTGATCCCATGTTAGAATATGTTCTTTTATGCAGTGCAAATGTCCTTGCTTATTATTCATGCTGGCTCCGAATACAATTCATCATCTCTAGTTACAGGTGGACACTAAAATTATTTGATCACGTAATGTAGCACTATTCACGATCTTTTGATACAAACCGTGTTCAACACCGTAAAATAAAAACAGAACTCCGAGCTGCTTCACAACAACAGATATTTTTCATTCTGGTACGACTGACATACTATTGCTTACTTCAGAGTCAATTAAATGCTTACATTATAATTCTCCATTCGGCAATGACGTGCTCGCTTCCTTGGTGCGGTAGTTCTTTTTACCTGAGTTTGGATTGTTTGGCTTCGCAAAAGGTTAAAATTGCAGGGCAAAAATACGTATTATGTTTATGTTTGGATCACTTCGCTTCCATGGATGGTTAAAGTGGTAACGTGGAAGTAGTGTGTTTGGACCACGTCGCTTCGAACAAGGTAAAAGTCACCAGAAAGGTATTGTGTTTATATTTGAATCGTTCTGTTCTGACGGAAGTTACTGTTATGTCCCAGTGAACTATTGTGCAATGTGTTATTTATGATCAAATAGCGACTCTAAGTAGGCATCTTTACATCACTATCCGCACCTTCATAAATGAAATGATATAGAAATATTGGATTGGTCATATCTGCCTTTATAGTTGCACTCTCAATCATTCTATCTCACTCCGATGGATTTCTTTCTGTAGAGGGAGATGAAATGTCTAGACTATGAAACCCTTGCTGTTACTGTGCAGAGAGTGTATGAATGGATCTCTGAAAATTTTCAAACTTTGCGGAAGCAGCAGCTAATCACTAGAATGCAAATGTCACGTCTGTATTGTCTGTGATTTGATTAACCTTTCAACTATTGTAGCGTAGAAATGACTCTTGGTGAACCTAGAACTTGAAGCAACCCATCCTGTAAGTGCTCTTGGCGGGATAATAGTTGATCTACTAAATTTTATTTCTTAACAAACTGCTGTTTCTGGTGGAAAGTCACCACTGATTTAATATTCTCTAATTTTAAGCATGTGCTTTCATTTCATCCCATAACTAGAGAACAAGTTACCATCTTAGAAAAATGTCCGCCATCTTGGAACTTTTAGGTTTTATAGTGTAGCGCCTGAACGAATTGTCTTAGCGAGTTTATTTTTATGTTAAATTAGTCCACTTAAAGTATTTTACTACTCTGTAACATCGTTAGCGCTCTAACGAAAGCGGAAGGTCCTTCAAGGCAAACTAAGCCTTCTGCATTCATCCCGATCATATACTTTCCTTTTTATCTCAGCATAAGATTGATCTTTCTTAACACCGTCAAACAGTGGGATTCATCTTCTTCCTCTTCCTCTATTTGCCTTAATTGTATCCCCAGACACTTTTAATTTCATCCCTTAGTGTACAAGTTCTGCGTAGCCAATGTCCTAATCAGTCTCTTCTTTATTGTCCCAGTTTCCAGTTTTACTAGTAGTGACAAACATTTCAAACGTTGGGAGGTATTTCAATAACATTTCAATTTAATTATATTTAGAAATAAAAAATATGAGAAAATTAAAATTAAATGAAAAACAGACTGACTATAATATTATTTATTACAATTAAAGAAACATGAAAAGCACGAAATATTATTGTATCACCGATTTATTTATTGTCCTTGGAGATGAACATACTGTTCAGATGAGAAGATATACCGTTTGAAAACTTATATACCACAGAGCCTTTCGCTGATACTAATAAGGTTTCCTGTTCCAGGCATTACACACACACCCAGCGTGCAATCACGGATTCGTTGATTCCGCTGCCATATGCCAGTTTCTCAGTAATCTTCATCATCCGCATCCAGACTTGCTCAATGCTTATATGTGACCATATTATTGACCAGTATTTCTTGATCGCTGAACTGTGAACATTTGCTGTAGATAAATGAGAGTGAACTTCGCATAATTCAAGTGTTCGCTGTCGTGCAAGTAAGGTAACCCCACTTACCAAACACCAACATGCTTTGCACACAGTAAAGGTGGACTTTCCAATCAGCAGAATATTCAGCTCTGATAAGAAGACGCATAAAGTTGACCATCTTGAAGTCCCTCTCACCAGACCTGACCTTGAAGCCTTGCAAAACATAGGACCAAGAGTGCTACTAGCAGGCGATCTGCTTGCTTGCAATTCACGCAGGAGAAGTAAAAAATGGAGATAATATCTTCGCATACCTACCAGCTTTGAAGTTTCAATCGTACGCCCCAACAGAACCAACCCACTTCCCTATCAACGGAGGAGCCCCAGACATCTTAGACATAGCACTGAGGACCTACTGGAGGACCAGGTCTATCAACGTCCTACAATCGGACCATACCCCAGTAGTATTCCCCATAGATCACCACCACACTCTCCCACAACCACGCCCCACCAAGATACCGATCACAGACTGGTCACGCTACAAGCAACATTTAATAGACGAAATACCACAACTTCCATTTCCCACCGACATCCCAGAATCAGAAGAGATAATTGAATCATTGATAGCACTTCTGCTGACAGCTTATAAGTAACACTACGTATGTTCAACCGGAAAACAAACCAGGAGATCCAGCAGTTCGCACCGCATCCCTAATAAAACTGAAACGCTGGGTCAGGAAGAAATGGCAACAAACGCAGCACCCAGGCTACAAAATGCTATTTAGCAAACTAACGCACAAAGTAAAAAACAGGATAGCACGGATAAAGCAAGAGGAATGGGATTCCAAACTGCAACAAATAGACGCCATTAGCATTGACTTTTGGAAGCTTGCCAGGAACACCAGGCGAACCCCGCACTGCCCCAATCACCCCCTACACAGACCCCAAGGACTACGATTTGACTCTGAAGACAAAACAGAAATATTTGCGAACTACTTAGAGAACATTTTCACACCACACCCCGAAGTCTACGATGAAGATACAGTGCAGCAAACCCACCGACAATTCCGAGCAACCCTGCAACAAGATCCCCAAATAGAACCAGACCTTACCAATCCCAGAGAAGTAGAGAGAATAATTTCCCAACTACCCACGAACAAGGTCCCTGGAGCAGATAAGATAACCTCAATAATGTTAGAACAAGTCCCAAGAAGACTCCATGTATACCTTGCCCAGCTCTACAACCAACTAGAACAACTTGCACATTTTCCGTCCATCTGGAAACATGCCAGCATCTGCATGATACCAAAACCAGGGACCGACAAGATATTCCCATAGCACTATTGGCTCATCAACCTCATGTCAGTCCTGAGTAAGGTATACGATCGTATCCTGAAGATTCGTCTACAGGAGTTCGTCGAAGAACACCAGTTATATCAAGACCATTAGTTCGGCTTCCGCCCCGAGCACGATACCACAGCCCAGCTAGTAAGAGAGATCAATGCAATGCAGCACACAGTAGGAGCATTTCTGGACATTGAAAAAGCCTTCGACCGGGTATGACAAACCGGGTTATTTGTAAAACTCAACCAGCTTCATTTCTCAGATGGCTACGTACACTTACAGCAAAACTTCCTACAAAATAGAACATTCGCCGTTAGAACTTCCGAAACAGCATCAACATCCCACCCCATCACAGCAGATGTCCCACAGGGCAGCATCCTTTCACCATTGCTCTACGCCATATACACAGCAGACCTCCTCATAGCCAGATCCCGCACAATCTCCACTTTCGCAGATGACACGGCACTATTCAGCTCCAACAAGAACACTCGCTACGCAACACAGGCAATCCAGAGACAACTACACCTACACGAACAGTGGTGCAATACCTGGAGAATCAAGGTCAACGTAGCCAAGATTCAGGCCATCATTTTCTCAAGACCACGCCCCCGCCCTTCACAACCACTTCAACTGAACCAAAAGCAAATTCAATACACCGATACAGTCAAGTACCTCGGACTAACGTTAGACAATAAACTCACCTTCCAAGCTCACCTAAAAATGTTAGCGCATCTCACAAGGAGACTGACGGAGGCGTAACTTATCGATTTTAATGAAACTTTGCATACTTGTAGAACATCGAAAAATAATACGTACATCGATACGTATTTTTTTATTTTGGCAATGGTGCTGGTTTAAGGGTAGAAACCACCCTGTTAACGTTAGGGGTGGTCTCCAAGCAGAGACAGAAAACAATCATTTAATGTATAAGAAACAATACTGCCAGGTGGGGGGAAGGGGTTAAGACAGGTAATTCAGAATCGGACGTCAAAAGTACAAAATTGAAAATGGCGGATCCAATATGGTGATTACAATTACAAAAAGTCGTCTGGTTTGAAATACTCTGCAGCTAGCCAAGAACAGTTATAGTTGGCAGGGGTTACTGCAGACCGATTTGAAACCCCTTTCTGTACTGATGTTAACGGGATGCTTAATTAGAGTGAATCTCGTCACCTCTCACTATTCGGGGTGCTTATTTATAGTGAGTTCCCTCGCCTCTCACTATGTCAGAACTTCATAGATCCTCAATTGTTATAAATATTAATTTATAACAAAAACGTTTTACAGTAATGATATTCCGTAAAAAAGTGTGTGATGCATAAACATTGTTTACACCACGCACATCTTATTACGGAAATAATGGTGCACAAATCGCAAAAATGCTGCACTATCTTTGAAACAAAATGTTACGGGATTTTCAAACTCAAGTGGTTTTTCTTCCAAATAACCGCTTTTGTACCACGCATACCTAATAAGATTTGCAAATCTGGACGACGAAAACTGATTGTGAATCAGTGAGTGGATCTTAATTATATTATTACGGAGATGTAAATTTATGTTATAGTTGTAGAGAAGGACAATGTCAGAAAAATGTCTCAAGAAGTTTTTCCACGGCCTAAAGAAGAACACATGAAGAGGATGAATCCTACCAGTTGTTCCTGTAGGAATGGTTTCTATTTTGAGGTACTCTTTTGTTCGTAAAAGAGGTTCAAATGTTGATGAATTGTGACCACTATTGATATATATTATTTACGAATTGCACAGGTTTCTTGTTTGTATATTTAAACAATAAACCTTTTGTTTGAAGGTGTATTTACTTAATAATTGCTTGAGAGATTAATTATTAAAGGTGAGAGATGATGAGATTAGTGAGAAGGTTATAATAGACTTTAATTCTTTTGCATTTTTTCCTTTTATTTTTGTGTACTTGTTTATGCACTTTTTGATCACTACTTCTTTCCTTAAAAAATGTACGGCCCTTCGTGAGCAGCTTTCCAACGTTCCCCTTGATAATAAGATGAGTTTGTTCACTGTTTTAATTTAATTAAGTGTGATGGTTTCAGCATCTTCAGGGTTTGTATTAGATTTCTTATTTTTTTGTAAAAGGCCAATGAATATGTGATTGTCCACCGATTTAATGATGTTTAAGTGGCACTGGAACAATTCCTCCGAAACCTGGTTTATGACGCTTTGGATAAATTGGCTGTCCTGCTTTGAAATGATAGAAAGTACTGTTGACATCCATGTTAACATGTTGTCTGTGAGATTTTTGAGCTGGTTGTGAAATTTTTTTTCTATATTTTTTGTTGAGTGAACTTCTGAATTTGAATGTGGACTTTCTTGAGTTTTCTCTTGTGTATGAGCAGAAAGTGAAAAGGATTTTCCAGATCTAAAAATTTTGTTATTTGTTGAAACCATGATCGCACAAGACTTGATGTTAATTTTTCCGAATGTGATACTTTCAAAAGGACATTTTCAGATTTAAAGAGGTTGTTTTGGACTCTCCTAACCCCACTGACTATATTGTTTCTCCTACATTAAATGATTGTTTTCTGTCTATGCTTTTCCCCAAGAGCGATATTTTGGGACTTTCAAATAGTATGGTGTTCTGAACATCTCCACAAATTTTCAGCTTGTTTTCAAAATGTCTGGGCTAGGCCTGTTTCTGTCTTATTGCTCGGGACTAAATAACGAGTGGATTAAAAAAAATAATATAATGTTTTTCATCTAAAATTTTGTAAGTAGGCGTCACAATGATCATGAAAACCAAGATCAAAAAGGGGCTTTTGTGTTACTCGTACATTATAATTGTGTACATTATAATTTTCTTCACTCATTATAATTGTGTGAAGAAAATGAAACTACTAATTCTGACCGACAGATGGCTCCCAAAATCTTGTAGATAATTATGAAAGTATTTAGATAAACTTTAGACCGTTCGAGCATCTTTGGGATTATATTTGATTTTATGTAATGCAGAAGTCTCCCAAAAGTATATATTTGTATTGAATAATCATTTATAAGTTTAAAATACGATTTGTTTCCTTACTTTGTAGCAGAAATCTGCCACAAGGAACTGCTAATCATTGGATGATGTACGAAAGATTCTGAATAAAAAGTACTTTACTTTAATCCACACGAAAATCTAATTAATAATTAAGATTTTGCTCTAAAAATTGTACTACATTAAAAATACTATGTTGGAATAATTAGATATTTTATAACAATACTAGTATTTAAGCCTACCGACGCCAGGCATTTTCTTACATGTCATTAGTACCAAAATAACACTTCCGCAACGTACCAGTTGTAATTTTATTTGAGGTTTTTGATTGTTTGGGGCGCAGTTTTTGAGAAAGTGAGAAAGAGGCTATTGTAAATTATTAATATATATTCGTTAATATTTTTGGCACATCGTGGGATACTCTAGCCAAATTTCAGCTTTGTTAGAGCAACTTGAAGTACATTCCCTATTTTCGGGATAAAGGTTTGTTATTGGGGTAGCTTAGCTGGATAACTGAAAATTTCTATTGTTAATGCACTTTACGGAGTATTTTCAAATTTTGATTCCTTTTAGGAAATTCCAAACGGACCAAGCGAATTTCAGCTTTAGAGACCAATGGGAAATATATTTTCGGTACGCGGGGTTTCAAGTGTTATTTAGGATACTTCGCGGTTTAGGGGCGACTTGGAATATTGTTATTAATTGTCCTAAGAAAAGCGCTTGCCAAATTTAAAATGTCTAAGTTTAACAGTTCTCGAGTTCTTATATTCCTCTGCTTAAGAGGTTTGCTCGCCCTCAACGCCCGGGAGGTGTTGAATCGAGAAAGTAAGATAGCTGTTTCTAATGTATTGAAATGAATAATTTTCATGCCAAATACCATTTTCCTAGCTCAAACGATTTCCTAGTTTCACCCCTCACCTCACTCCGTTTCATCCCCTTTGAAGGATGGTGGCAACCGTTTAATACCTTAGTTAATTATTCTACGTACTAAGTAAAATGTGTGCCAAATTTTGTTCAAATCCGTCAAGGTATGGTATGACGTTTAAGAAAAACAAACTTTCAATTTTATCTAATATAGAAAATAATATTAGTTGGCAACACTTACAATTTCACTACTACTAATTCTGCTACTAATACAACAACAAGTACACTAATTCTGCTAATACAACAACAACAACTACCACCACTACTACTAATACTACAACAACAACTACTATTACAATACTTCTGAGACGTTAGGCCAGCGTCTCCAAGGTCGCATGGATGTTTGTAGGTTTCAAATAAGCATTGCAGTCATATAATCGTGATAGACCGATGTCAAACTTACTCAAATGACCCATACAAGATATTTAAAGTTTACTAAATGTGTTTTTACAACAGCTAATATTACTACAATACTACTACTACTGATACTACATACAAGAACTTGTTATTACTATTACAACTACAACTACTCCTCTTACTACTATTACCTTTTACACTTTTAAACATTAAATCTAAAGATTTGTGGTGCGCAACAATCCAAATTTTATCTTAATAATAATTCGAAACAATAAATTTAATTCACATTATCATTCGAAATTAAACCTTAGGACCTATATTTTGAATTTCAGTCATAAAAGAAAGGTTCCCTAGTATTATGTACTGGGTTCAAGTTTCTGACAAGACTAATAGTTCTTACGAGGGAACATTTCCAACTGATCAGTTGATATTAATTTAAAATATTTTTATTGTCTTTATTAGAACTGCAGCTAAACTACAACAGGTGAATATTGTTCTCTATTTTTTTTCTTTTTGTATTCATGCGCGTTCAATATTCACGCACGACTATCGTTCACCCTTTTCACGCTTATGTCCACAGTCTTCCCTATTGTCTTTTGTGTTACTTATTCCCTTTTCTTGTTCCTGAATTGCTGTTGAAGGAACGTTAATGTCAGAAGAAAAAGAAGAAAAACAGGCCTTGATTTGATTAAGAATGCCTTAAGCTTCATGAGGAACGGAAAGAAGCAAGGCGACAATGGCTAAGTACTCAACTTTCTGTAGAGCTGGCAACACTGCGTTCCAGGTGGCAACACTGTTTATGGTATTTCCTAGTTCTTGATTCCCTTCTTATGGTTCGTATGTTCCTTTTGGTTGGCTTTCTTTCCCTCTTTGGAAGATATTCACTTCCACCGTCATTCCTGAATTTCTCTAATTTTGCCGCCAATCAATGTTTCCTCTTCCCTAGCTCCGTTCCCTATGGTCCTTAGCAGCTTAAATTTTGGTGATATCCATATCTTTTCAGATGCCGTATGTTTGCATCGGCTTTGCGCGACAACCATATGGCCCTTTACTTGTCAGCGGTACGGCACTCAACTCTGGTGCATGACGTCTCCGGTTCAATCCTGGCTCTTACAATGTTGTATTGTGGTGGACAAATACTGTGTGCGTGGGTATTCTAGGCGTTCTTCCACTTTCTTCCTTCCACTAATTCTCCCATTATCATCCATTCGACTTGACCAAAGTCGCCTAAAGGCCTGTAAAAATTCAAATTGAGATTCGTTTTAAGAGCCCTCTGTAATCAGTATCCATTTTAAATATATTTAAAATGGACCAGTGACAATTAAAATGGTATTAAAGTGGGCTAGCTAACATTTGAGAATATCTATCAAATGAACAAATCCATAATTTGAAGTTACTTATTATTGATGCGAAATTTGATACCCTCGGCCAGAGCGTGATTTCAGGAAAACAGTAGCTATTGGTTGCAAGGTGTGTGACGTCACTGTAAGAACAACCAAGAGCATGGAGAATATGATAATAACGTTGTATATAAAAGAAAATTTGCACCTGATATTTTTTAATGAAAAAATACTATTTATTTTTGTTTTACTTTCATTAAACGGTGTAGAAATACACGATAAACTTGCTAACTAACTAACTCTATTGCTTAAGGAACTCGCAAGTTCATCGCCGCAGTAATAAACGTTCGCCATTGGATTCTATCGTGGGCAATATCAAGCCAGTTTTCATCACGAACACCTACTTATCGAAGATCTCTTGTAATATTTTCCTCCCAACGACGTCTAGGTCTTCCCAATAGCTTTTTTCCATCCGGCCTTCCAACCAGGATAGAATATAATCTTCGTTTTTCCCCCATCCGAGCTACATGGCCTGCCCATGTTAGTCGTCGCGATTTCACTATTTTTACAACATCCGGTGAGTCCGTACAGTCCGTGGAGTTCTTCATTATGCAGTCTCCTCCACTTTCCAGTCATCTCGTCGCGTTTCGGCCCGTATAACTTTCTCAGAACCTTATTTTCAAATACACGTAATTTATGTTCATCTGCTAGGGTCATACTCCAACTTTCGCATCCGTAAATTATTACCGGCAGAATAACCGTTCTGTATATTTTCAATTTCCTTGATATTAATCGCGATGTTAGAAGTTTTTGGACTGAATAGAAACATGCGTTCCCCGCTACTGAACGACTTTTTATTTCTTCCGTGACCTCATATTTGCTTGTTACGTATGCTCCCAAGTATTTAAATTTGTTTACTTTCACTATGACCTCATCCCTAATTCTTATTTCTTTATTTCCTTCGTTCCCTGTGTTTCGGCTTGCTATTATGTATTTTATTTTATCTATGTTTACCTGTAGACCTATCTCACCGCACGCTTCTACTAAGACATCGGTGTTGCTTTGTAGTGCATCTATATCGGCTCCTATTAAATCTACATCATCCGCGTATACAAACAGTTGATTCAAACCATTCAATGATAGTCCCTTTTTGTCCCCTTTAATTTTTAAAATCGCATATTCTAACGCAAAGTTAAACAGTAGTGGTGACAAGGCATCGCCTTGTTTCAATCCGTTGCGAATCTTGAAACTATCAGACATATTATTACTTATCCATACTCTGCTTATGGGGTCGTAGAGACACATCTTCACTAGAAAAAAAAAATTGTTAACGATTATTTTAAAAGAAATATCACGCTAAAAAAAATGATTTTAGAAATTAATTTCAACATTGGAAATATTTTCATTGCATTAGAGAGATAGGATAAGGGTGATAACCTTATTTCACTTAAAAATAAACATTTATGTACTTCCTTTTGACCATTATTCGTGATGCATTAGGCTACGATCAACGTGCATACTTGTTTTCAAAGTGCACTCTCTCTTTCACACAAACACAAGCAAAGAGGTCATTTAAGTATTACATAAACTTTGCTCATATTATCTGACGACAAGCGTAAAAACTTACAAGGAACACTCACCAGGTGTCAGAGCCCGATTTTGATGAAAATTCGTGTGTACGTACAGTACTTAGAAAAGATGGAACGTAGAGAGCAAGTAAATCGAATACAGAGTACGGAAAACGCCTTTTATTTTATAAACTGTTACAAATATCGAAAGCAAATGGTTATTAATGGATACTGGACAGAAAGTGATACATCCTGGATGGTAAGGCGACTATGACTGCCATCTTGAAAGCGGACATCTTGACTATGTTTCAAATTTTTAAATTAGTAAGTGGGTCATGAGACATATCAATCTGTGCTGGAAAGTTCCAAGAAACCAAATGACGAAGTCAATTTTGACATAACTCTAACCCGGTACGACCAAATTACACGTGAAATTGACCTGGAGAAGGTCATTTTCGCCTAGCACTTCATGTTGCGTTAATGAGAATCATATTTTCCAACATAACGGTAACTTCTATGGAGCCATTTGCTTCTCGTTCCTTTAACTGTTTCAACAAAAATGTTTTTTCACTATTCGGCTAACAGTAAAAAAACATTTTTTTGACAATATATGACACTTTATTTTACAACAATATATGACACTTTCAATCTAAAATTCAAAACTTTCTTTTTTTAAGGGCGACTAACCGTGTACATACAAAAAGTAATTCCAAACAGAAGATAGCTCTCGACTACATTTATTGAAATATCTGTCTGACAACTACAATTCCAAATATCAATATCATGACACTTCGATACATAAACTTCTCCCGTACAATAGAACGAATTTGTTGTCTTAGTCCATGACTTGCGTTGTCGTTCCTTACTTTGATCCACACGAAAATCGAGACGACTTGCGTTGTCCTTGGTTACTTTGATCCACATGAAAATCGAGACGACTTGCGTTGTCCTTGGTTCCTTTGATCCACACGAAAATCGAGACGACTTGCGTTGTCCTTGGTTCCTTTGATCCACATGAAAATCGAGACGACTTGCGTTGTCGTTGGTTACTTTGATCCACATGAGAATCGAGACGACTTGCGTTGTCCTTGGTTACTTTGATCCACATGAGAATCGAGACGACTTGCGTTGTCCTTGGTTACTTTGATCCACATGAAAATCGAGACGACTAGCGTTGTCGTTGGTTACTTTGATCCACATGAGAATAGAGACGACTTGCGTTGTCCTTGGTTACTTTGATCCACATGAGAATATCGACGATTTGCATTGTCGTTAGATACTTTGATCCACATAAAAATCGAGACGACTTGCATTGTCGTTAGTTACTTTGATCCACACGAAAATCGAGACGACTTGCGTTGTCGTTAGTTACTTTGATCCACATGAGAATCGAGACGACTTGCGTTGTCGTTGG